>CAJNSZ010002353.1:0-16091 GCA_905329745.1 Rotaria sp. Silwood2
CGACCAAAACAAGTCTTATAGAAATTTTATTATCATAGGATTAGTCTGAATAAGATCAAATAGCATAGAAAAATAGAGCTTTCTTTTCTCTATCAGACTGTATAGAAAAAAAAATTATCGAGCCCTCATTTGAAGGATTATCATACCTCCGCAACTACTTTTTGACTGACCTAAGTATCTTCTGCTCGAAATCCGTCGAATATTAGTCACAACTGAGACAAATTGACTGTCAAATATTGTGGTTAAAGCAAAAGTGCTTTACTAGACATCGAATTTGAAGTTGAAGATGGTGTCATTAGGACGAGCAAATTGAATGACATATTTCGTGAAAAATCTCTCTAGTGTATACCCATAGAAATTATAACTTTACAACACTGAACAAATTATTACTTGGAACACTATGGCCCAATAGGAGCGGTATTCAGGATTTATCGATAGAAAAACATTTGAATATCTAAAATGCTCTTATAGATTCCGTTAAAGAAAGAAATTCTGCACAAATGAATCTATTTTCAACGAATCTAAATAGGATTTGAATAGACTTTTAGGTCAAAAACTGGTTTGTTAAGGCTTTCATAGGATGCTTCAGATTCTTCTTATTGTCTGAGTGCTCTTCTAAAAATATGTGATATTTATACTCAGTACCCATAGCGCTATCGGACTATAAAGGCTTCTAATAGAACGACGATAAAAATATTTTTTTTGATACTTGAGGGGAACCCTAGGTGTGATAAATTGAGTTGTGATAAAATACAAAATAAGGGCTCAATAATGATACTCAGGGTAATAAAATTGATTAGAAGCCTTTTATTTACCCGCTGACCAGAAGGTCCTAAAAGGGCAACCATTTAACAACATGCGTACCTTATAGTGGTGTAAAGGGATACAAAAAACGAAAAAGAAGAAGAGGAAAAAGCAGGAACAAAAAACCAAAGAAAAGGAGAGACGCACGGTATATTATCTGAGAGCAATAAAAAATAAGTATAACATAATAGGTAGAGACTGACACGTAATGCTAAAGTATCATTTTCAAGTAGACAACTGAAAGTGAAAATAGAAAGAGAATAATGACACTAGAATGTCTCTGGGAATTCCGCATAGCATCTGATATCTTCAGCATAAATAATCACTACTGAGTCTGCTGAACCCTGATTTGATAACCATTCCAAAACGCGACCAAATACGTCAATGTGTGGAACAAATCGTTTGGAACGGTAGAGAACACGAACAGATCTTCTTCCTTTTTGCCACTCTATCCGGTTTACGTTGAGACAGAATTGCTCGATCAGCAAATAACCATCGAAGGACTTCGCAAGCCGCTTCAGATATTTGGTCCAGAATGTATAACACAGATCATCGAGAGAACGTTCGCCATAAGCGAATGCGAAAAATAAATCATTTCAGTACAAAGAGTGGTATAGTCGTTTAAGTATTGTATAATAGAAGTGGTTAAGGCTTGTTCGTTGTAGGTCTGTAAACAAAGGATATAGCGCATGAAGCCATGTATAGAACGGTAGTACGAATGTTGAAAAAAGTGCTCGACGTTAGAGCCACCAACTCTAATCGAGTTTATCATAACAGTTTGTTGACGAATTTTGATTTGGGTGCGACCAATGACTTGACTCGGGGTAAAAAAATTATATTCAGATTCTTTGGAATGTTTGGTCCACAATTTAACACACTTCCTTTTATATGCATTTTATGTAAATGCATATAAAGGATTCAATAACTGCACATTTCATCTATGATTACGTTGAAAATAAAAGATGTTTAGAAGTTCATTAAATGATTTCGCTTTTATTTTCTGAGAATACAATTTATCTATTAAATTTTACGTACCGAAATGATATACAAATTCAAAGACTTGGCTTCATTGAAATATTCTACGTTTATTCAATGATTTTTATGTTAACAAGTTTCTACTGCTTAAGGAAGTAAAAACTTAATCATCTGAAAATCCCCAATAAACCAATTTCATTAAATTTTTATCAGTGGAAAGATCTTGAATCGACAAATTCGAGAATTAATTTTTATTATGAATGCTCGATGAACTGGGCTATTATGCTGACCAATATATTAACAACCTAAAATAGTTCCAATTGATAGATACTTTTATGTTTAAAGATATTTCTTCGTTGATCAGCTTTTTTTCTTTCTTAAGAAAAATATTTTGATATAGGTTTATGCTTACTACATGATTTGCCATTTAATACAAACTGATATGAATTGATTACTAATGAAACATTAGTGATAATCAATTAACTAAAATATGTTTTTAATTTAATGATTGAATCAAATTTGAAGTTGTTTCAAGTGAAACAATGAAAAAAGATCCTATGATGTATGTGTGACGATTCTTGATAGAGGGATGTTAGTGCTGATGGAGTTGCACTTTATTCTATTCCTTCATATCATACAATCGCATCGATTACATATAAAGCACACATTTAAATACTCAACCGTCAGAGAGAACGAAAGAGGATGAATGATAAGGACAAATATCAAGGATGGAAAGATAAGGGCAATATGTAAGATGAGAAGAAATGGCAAGACAAGGTCAAACATCATGCATACGATGCACTCAATTGGGAGCGTTACAGTATGTACTTCACGTTTCATGATAGATTCAAAATCATTCCATTCTCCGACAGGGTAATTGAATTCATCGACTTTGTTGAAACCATAGTATCTTTAAAACTTTTGTACTTTAAAATTCTTCGAGCATACAGTGAGCCAAATAGGTCGTCTCGGGTAATGTTCATCTAATCAGAGTAATGTGACAACATCTTAATTGTTACCCAAGCCCAATATTTCGTTGATCACGTTGGATATATAGTTTATTAAGTTGTCCATCTTGATTCAAACAGACATCACGATGAGTAATACCATTACAAGGATCAGCAACAGCATAACCGATACGTTGATCATTTTCGTTTATCTTGTATAACCCAAACAGCTCGTTTCGAATCAATTATGTTCTTAGGAAAACTTTCTGGACTAGTTTATAAACGAAAATAAGTATCAATATCGTTTTCAGGATAAGGAATAAATAAATCTTCTACAGATGTTTCTCGAAAAGTCTTTTGAGAAAGTTAAGATAGTGCGTTGATGTTAGATATATGAGCACGATGAAGAGCATATTAATTATCCATATATTATAATTATCTTGCAAATTAAAAAATAAAAATAAAAGAAATCATAATCAATTCATAAATTTTTTTCGGCACTGTTATAAATACTGTAACAATCATATTTTCAATGTTTTAGAAAGAAAAAATTTTAATTCAGTCAAAATTAGAAAAATATCAACATTGAATTAAATTATTTTTATGTAAGACGCATGGAAGTCGAAATTTAATTAGGTCTTTTTTGTTCTGCTCGTATCCCTTATTCGACATAGCTTGAACTGCTTCATTAAGAAAATCTAAGGTTCATTTTATGTGAATAGCATTTTTCGATAGGAAAAAAATCCTTTTTTGCAAAAAAAACACAATAATTTTCAACCTTGGTTTTATTTTATTGTTACTTCAGCGGCTACCTTTTTAAATTCAGTATTAAAACGTGAGTATAAATACATAATGAAATCGAATGTGAATCAAACACTCTACTGATGATGACTCTGTGAAGTAATACTATTTACATGCTTACAGGTTGTTTTAGCATATCTATCTAGGCTTTTTTTGTGTAAGTGATTCAGCTAAATATTCAATTCCATTCAATTCATCGTACCACTATTTATGAAAGTATGTATCGTACGCTTTTGTTTTCCTTTTCTTTGTCGAAATGAAAATAACCTTCAGACTATTTACTCACCCTTCTTCAAAGCGCCGAAGTTTGCCAGAAAAATGAAATTTAACATAAATGCATAGTCGAATGTTTTGATGTGTGCATGTTAAGAGTCAGTACAATTTTGATGTATCTTTTCACTACAACAAAGTGAATTTTCGGCCAGAGAAGTAAGCAGTTTTTAAGGGCAAGAGTTGGTCAGATAAGTTAGAATGGATGCTATCCAGATCAGACAATTGTTAATAAGTGGGTCATTATGAAAATGTCGTGAACTATTTTCATTCTTCACTAGTGTTTTGTCAGAGTTAGCATAAGTATTGCGGAAAAATTCACTTTACAAACATTGCCAAAAGTATGAAATAGTCTATGTCACGGAGGTTGTTTCTAATAAATAACTACTGAGAAAAATGACAAAAATCACAGCATTTTCTCAAAATAATGCCAAAATTGCGTGCGTGTGGGTGTGGGGATAGAGTGAGAACCTACATCCATAGTCACACCTTCACTGAATAAAGATGAACAGTCAAAATGAATTTGACTAACAACCGAAAGCTTCATATGTGCTGATGAACTTCTAAGAATATCCTGAATTTGTGAGTATGTAGTATCGTCTCAATCGTCATCTAGAAATTCGGTCGAGCACTTTAGCTATATAAGATGTTCGCTAAAAGTTTTGACTTGTATAATCAATATTATTTTCATACATATTTCACCAATGGAAAAGGCTAATATTAACAGTATATATACTAAGTGTCTTTATCTGTCATATGCTAGAATTTGAGCTTTTAGGCTCGTATTATTAAAAAAGTATAAACATCTTAACATATCATAGAAAAATTTCAATTACAATTCTGCTCAGAATTTCTAAGATGTGTGAAAGTTCAGTTGAAGTTAATTAATATTCAAGGAAATTTTTATCCGAAATACATTTTCGAAAAATATGCTTACAAGTTTGATGAGTATTGTTAATTAAAACATTATATACTTGTGTTTAAATCAGTTAACATTTTATTACTTAGCAGAAAATATGTCAAAAACTTGTTTCACATTTTCTCTCAGATTGTTACGAGAAAATAGGAAGATGATAATCTTATTACATAAAAGCTTACTTTTGACAAAGAAAATTGAGCAATCAGCTCAGAAGTCTAACTATTTGGCCAGAAATTCAGTAAAAATGATCTTTTTCTACAAAGAAAAAAAAAAGGCGATGTTCACTTTTGTGGTTGTTGGTATGATGAATTAAATGAGATAAAATATTGGCCCTCTTCACGACTATGATAAGTTACATACACCAAATCGTCATTGCATAAGATGCACACAACCCTCTTCGTCCAGCATAAACAAAGTGAGGGCACTCACCGATAGTGAACTATTTAAACTGCTACATGTTCTTCTCTCAATTAAATTTAATACAGAATTTCATCAAATATTAACAGTGTAATTGGGTATGATGCAGTTCTCATAAATTATTTCAAAATTTGATTCATAAAATGAAAAAAATTCATACTGATGTCAAATATTCTATATTAAAGTGTGGCAATCATAAAAAAGCATACGCTTTGTCTATATACAACGACAACAAAAAAAAAAGGAGTGATATCATCACGTAGATGAAGTCAACAGCTGATTCGAGTAATTCCAGCAATGATTCGTACAGGATGTGTTATAAGTCTCTTTTAAATAGCACTAAATGATGGTGGGCAAAACTATACAGATAGCTATACATCTGAGATTTCATGAAAGATATCAACTAAACTATTATACTAGGCATTCAGCCACAATCACCAAGAACACAATTGAAGTCAGACAACAACAATTAATACGAACAACTTTGGTCCACTTCATTAATCTCTATGTATAATGTTGAAGCGTTAGCAAAAAAAACGTTGTCAGTAAGTGAAAGCATATATCTATTTACTACCACAACAATGGTCATAAGTATTGATTTCCTTATTTGTGTAACGTCAACAACGTTAACTACTACAATAAGAAGAACGCATATAATACCTGAAAAAATATCTATTAAATATAAAAATATCATTTTAAGTATATACCTTATATATAAATCTTTGCTATACCATCAATAGACTATTATCCGTTTCAAAATAAAAGAAGGAGAAGTATTTTTCGAATAAGTTTTGATAGGAACTAGATAGAACTTTGCAGTTTTCACCATTTAAAAGAGGCAGTGAAGCTGCATCGAATTAGCAATGGCATATTTTTCTGGCAAATATTCTCAGGATCATCTACCAAGGTTTTCACAAAATCGAGGTATGTTAACAGGGTTAAAAGATGAATTTTTCGTAAAACAATCAGATAAAAGTCAATTTTTCGTGAAAAATCTGTCGGAAACACTAAGTAAAATATTAATAACTCGTGATTGACTAAACCTTGTGACATCAGATTTGCAAAGATCATAGAGCTTTAGTTAATGATTCCCATGCACTACTGAAAATTAATATTTCAAAATTTTTACATTACACAATGTTTTGTTTTTAAGAAACTTGGCCGAACACTCTGAGAAAACTTATCAGAAAAATCTGGTATTGCTAATTCAATGCAGCTTCATCACCTTTTATAAACAGTAGAAACCGCAAATCTCTGTCTAGTTCTTATCAAAAATACTCACTCTTCTTTTATTTCGAAACGGATAATAGAAAGTGATTATTTTTCAAAGAGATTCCATAGAGTTATATTGGCAATTAATTATCCGAAAAAGTAGATTATAGAACCAAAAAAAACGTCGAATTCTTTTTTGTTTTTTTTTTCGCTTCGTTTGATTTGGAAAATCAAATTTTGAGAAGAAGTTTGTAATAAATTTCTATACATGAACTCGATTATCTCAATAAAGCTTGTTTGCATGTGTTTTCAAGTTCTTCTAATTCATCGAACAACCAATTACACCATCCATATGCAATTGCACGTGATTCAAATACGGATACTTTCTACATAGCCTATACGAACAATGATCGTATTATGAATTATGTATCAGGTGCCTCATCCGGTACCGTCGTTGCTGGAGAGGAAACAGGTCCACACAGTTCTCTGATCCTAAAGAAATCTATTTCGATTCATCATCAAACAGTCTAGTGATTGCTCATTATGATACTCATAATGTGGTTCATTAGAATCTAGGTAGTAGTAATTGAACACTTGTTGTTGGAATCGCTGGATCATCCGATAGTTCATCAACACAACTCAACAGTCTCATGAGTGTCACTCTCGATAGCATGAATAACGTTTCTGTGGCCAGCACGGTCAATCATCGCATACAACTTTTCTTAGCTGGTCGATCAAATGGAACAACTATTGCAGGTGTTACAGGTATAAGTGAAAATACTGCTACTCTATTCAATACTCCGTTTTCTGTGGCACTTGATAGTCGACGTTATTTATACGTTGGAGACATGGCTAATAGTCGAATACAACAATTCCTGCAATGCTAAAAAGAAAATTTGTTCAACATGGTACTTTGTTTGATATCAATATTATTCACTTTATTCATTTTCATTTATATATAATCTTGCCTTTTCTCTGTATAGATCATAAACATCAATAGATTGTTCCTTATATTGATAAATCTTGATATAAAAGCAAGGGGGAAACAGCTGACTCCATGACTCCATGACTCCACTTGACTCCACCTGACTCCACTTGACTCCACTTGACTCCACTTGACTCCACCTGACTCCACTTGACTCCACCTGACTCCACTTGACTCCACTTGACTCCACTTGACTCCACTTGACTCCACCTGACTCCACTTGACTCCACCTGACTCCACTTGACTCCACTTGACTCCAGCTGACTCCACCAGACTGGAGTCAGCAGTCTCTCTCTTGGAATTATTTCCCAAAAACAGAACATTTTTGTTCTGTTTTGGGGAATTACTTCCAAAAACTGAACGCTTGTATTGTTATAGGGATTAGGGGTGGCGCTTTAACTTTATTTTAAAGTTAAAGTGATCATACTTTAAACTTTAACTTTACAAAATTTAAAGTTAAAGTAAACATTTTCCTATAAAAAACAAAATTTTTCTTAAAAATTCATAAAAATGCATAAACGCTTATGAAAACACTTGCAAATCTTCATGCACTGTAAAAAGAGTCATCCTCAGGTAATCATCTCCTCTACATTGAAAGTACCCTTGAATCATCATATACTATATATTGGGGGTACCCTTGGGTCATCAACTACTATATATTGGGAGTACCCTTGGGTCCACATATAGTATATATTAGGGGTACCCTTGGGTCATCAACTACTATATATTAGGGGTATCCTTGGGTCATCAACTATTATATATTAGGGGTATCCTTGGGTCATCAACTACTATATATTGGGAGTACCCTTGGGTCCACATATAGTATATATTAGGGGTACCCTTGGGTCATCAACTACTATATATTAGGGGTATCCTTGGGTCATCATATACTATATATTAGGGGTATCCTTGGGTCATCAACTATTATATATTAGGGGTATCCTTGGGTCATCATACACTATATATTAGGGGTATCCTTGGGTCATCAACTATTATATATTAGGGGTATCCTTGGGTCAGCAACTACTATGCAATAAGGGTAGCCTTGGATAATCAACTATTATGTAAAAAGGGTATTCAATTTTCATTCAGTAGGATATAAGGGTACTATCCATAAGCCATCAACTGCTATATAAGGGATGGGTCTCAATAGTTCATGAACTACTCTATAATGGGGGGCCTATCGGTCATCAGCTACTATATAATGGGAATATTGATAACTTTCAAGTGCTAAAGAAAGTGGGTATTCATTACTCTGGATGGCGCTTTAACTTCATTTTAAAATTTCACTTTGAAGTTTAAAGTTTGAAGTAGTCATACTTTAAAACTTTACTTTGAATAAGTTAAAGTTAAAGTTAAAGTGCAGCTACTTTTCAACGCTCGTATTCCATATTTTATAAAAGTTCATACTATCCTCAAAATGCACACTAATATGATAAATGTTGCCTGGAGGTCAAGAATTTTGAATATGTTAATAGTTGTAAGGAATTCTCAATTCTCTCGTTTAGACACCACAACTTTTTGTAAAGTTTGGCATAGCATTTTTCTTGGTGAAGATATCTCAAACTGCAATCGACCCCTCAAATGTTTTTACGCTCAGTTAGCTTTATAAACAATCATAATCTTGTTGAAATATTCGCATGTATTTAGAAATAAAATTATCGATNAAGTCGAATTCACCTAGAAAAAGAAAACATTATCAATGAAATCTACTGCAACAATAGATTAACTCATATACATAGATTATACATTATCGTTGCAGAAAAATCAGAACCTTTTACTCTTTTAAAAGGTGCTACTTAATTAGTGTAGAAATCGATTCTCACGAATAGTGATCATTCATGTGATAAAATATCACTACTTATACCATTTCAAATTCTTTTATTTCTGATAGTGTATACTATTAAGTATCTTCTAAACTTATTGTCACATCTTTCATAAAAAAATTGTATGAAATACTTTATTAATTCACTAGATACATTCAGTTATTTGTTGCAAAAACAAACTCGGAGAATTTTGCCGTTTTCCTGATTTTTATCTGGAAAAGTTTTTAGGCATCTGTTGTTGAAATAGAAAGAATTTTTACTGACTAAGAGACACATAAAACTGGTATAAATTGTATAGATTCAGACTTTTCCTAAGTCTTTACAAAGAGCTTGTTAAATTTCTAATAAGCAGAACTTTCTGTGAGGTTCTATAAGACATATAACGCATCCATTTTCTATTTAAAAAATCTTCAAATATTCATTCACTACAAAGAAATTGAGTCAGAAGTCGGCTGTTTTTCAAAATACAACATAAAGAGTATTCTTCAAAAGACTTTTGCAATACTTTAGTAAACTTTGAAAATTTTCATACAATTCTTTTTCAAAAATTTTGGAATGTTCACTTAACATATCTTACCAATTTTGGTTTAATATACAACTGTGATTGAAATGTGTATAATACCTACAATATTTAGTGCTTTTACACGATGTACATCGCTTGACTAATTGACATATACAAAATGGCAGCAATGAAGAGCACAAGCGAGAGTGAGAGAGATGTATATCATGTAGAAGTACTCAATATTTATATCGAATTAGCTTAGGAAGAGTAGAGATTGAGAGTCTTTTATTTTTTATTTTTTATTCAAATGATGAATGGCTAGCATCTTGCATTATTAACTTTGGTTTCATACGAGACACATCACGCACGATACAACGTGCTAAATACCTGCAAATTTTCGAAGATTATCAAAATTCAACGAATCCTTTTTTAGACTATGGTCTTATCTATAATGTATACGAAAAAGTAATGAATCTCTAACTCAAAAATTCTAAGTTCAAATGCATGCAATTATCAACATTATCATACTTTAAAATAGAGGATAACCGATAGCTCTTAGATAACTCCTATATGACCATTTTAAAAGTGTATTTAGCAAGTCCAAATTACGTCAGAAAAATCTGAACACTTTTAAAGTTATTCTATTAATCGTTACATAGTATAAAATGAATTTTGATCTGAATATATCGTACGTCTGTAGGGGTGCACCATATCCAAATCCAGTCAAACCCAAATCCTGGGTTTGACAGAGTTTGACTAGATTTGGATTTGACTTAGATTTGGATTTGGGTTTGACTGGATTTGGATTTGGGTTCGACTGGATTTGACTTAGATTTGACTTAGATTTGACTGGATTTGACTTAGATTTGACTTAGATTTGACTGGATTTGACTTAGATTTGACTTAGATTTGACTGGATTTGACTTAGATTTGACTTAGATTTGACTGGATTTGACTGGATTAGGGGTGGTACTTTAAGTTTAAAAAATTTAAAGTTAAAGTAAACGTTTTCCTATAAACCAAAATTTTTCTTAAAAGTTCAGAAAAATGAATAAACATTTATGAAAGTACCCATACATCTTCATGCACTATAAAAGGGAGTCATCCATAGATAATCAACCACTATATATTGGGGGTACCCTTGGGTCATCATATACCATATATTATGGGTACCCTGGGGTCATCATGTACTATATATTGGGGTACCGTTGAGTCATCAACTACTATATATTAGAGGTACCCTTGGGTTATCAACTGCTATGCAATAAGGGTAGTCTTGGATAATCAACTACTATGTAAAAAGGGTATTCAATTGTCATTCACTAGGATATAAGGGTACTATCCGTAAGTCATCAACTGCTATATAAGGGGTGAGTCTCAATAGTTCATGAACTACTCTATAATGGGGTACCTATCGGTCATCAGCTACTATATAATGGGAATATTGTTAACTTTTGAGTGCTATAGAAAGTGGGTATTCATTACTCTGGATGGCACTTTAACTTCAATTTAAAGTTTCACTTTGAAGTTTAAAGTTTGAACTAGTGATACATTAAAACTTTCCTTTGAATAAGTTAAGGTTAAAGTAAAAGTACAGCTACTTTTCAACACTCGGAGTCCATATTTTATAAAAATTCATACTATCCTCAAAATGCCCACTAATATGATAAATGTTATCTGGAGGTGAAGAATTTTGAATATGTTAATAGTTGTAAGGAATTCTCAATTCTCTCTTTTAGACATCACAACATTTTTTAAAGTTTGGCATAGCGCATTTTTCTTGGTCAAGATATCTCACACTACAATCGACCCCTCAAGTGTTTTTACGCTCAGTTAGCTTTATACACAATCATAATCTTGTTGAAATATTCGCATGTATTTAGAAATAAAATTATCCATCTAAATAAACTGATTTAGGTACAGAAATTTCTATCTAATTCAAGTTTATTCATAATTTGAGAGAAATTTGCCACTTCTCAAAAGTAGTGTTTTTTATCTAGAAGTAACAGCGATCAATGACTTACGATGTTGGAATCAGTGGCTATTTGCTACTAGTACGACTATCGCCGATCGAGACTGCTTTTGTTGATGTGTATTGAACTTTCGTATGACTTAAAATATATCATCATAATCAGTAAGTAATTAAGAGTGAAGTAAAAGCAAGAGAGTTCAGTCAATAGAGCGTACTAATTCAACCAATACATTATTTAGTGTATAGTATATTTTTTAAGATAGCCACAGTTGTTCTGTGAAATAAAATGTATATGAAAAATGCATTAGTAGAAAATTAATAATTTTTCGTCATCATGTTAGCCGAAAGACGTTCTCAAGAAATTCGGTCATCATTCATATAGTCTCTTCCTTGTAAAATATTCGATAAATATAAAATTAAATCGAAATATCTGGTTTTCAGATCGATAATATATAGAATACAAGTCAACATTTACTGAGCTCTCGTAAATCTACTCATTCAATTGGATCAATGTCAGTTTTTTTTCTTTATAAAAAAATGGAAAGTAATCACCACTGAAGTATTTTTCATACACATTTTTATCATATAATTACAAACCATACAGAATGAGTCAAAAGTGGTTCAATGAAAAAAAATGTTAATCTCTGTACTATACTTTGATTCAATAAGTTTATTTCGAATAATGATATGATATGTTCATAGATCATATTTATCAGAGTAGTTTATGGAATATTCCACTACAGCATCGTTAATAACTTCCAGCAAACTTAGTAGTCTTTCGAGATTGCTAAGAATGCCATATTGCTAGCAGTTCTTTCCTGAAAATATTATATATATATATTTATTATGATGATCCAAGGGTACCCCTAATACATAGTAGTTGATGACCCAAGGGTATCCCCAATATATAGTATATGATGACTCGAGGGTACCCCCAATATATGGTAGTTGATGACCCAAGGGTACCCAATATATAGTAGTTGATAACCCAAGAGTACCCCCAATATACAGTAGTTGATGACCCAAGGGTACCCCTGATATATTGTATATGATGACCCAAGGGTACCCATAATATATAGTATATGATTACTCGAGGGTACCCCCAATATATGGTAGTTGATGACCCAAGGTACCCAATATATAGTAGTTGATAACCCAAGAGTACCCCCAATATACAGTAGTTGATGGCTCAAGGGTACCCCTAATATATAGTGGTTGATGACCCAAAGGTACCCCCAATGTATATTGGATGATTATCTATGGATGACTCCCTTTTATAGTGCATGAAGATGTATGGGTACTTTCATAAAAGTTTATTCATTTTTCTGAACTTTTAAGAAAAATTTTGGTTTATAAGAAAACGTTTACTTTAACTTTAAATTTTTTAAACTTAAAGCTCCACCCCTAATCCGGTCAAATCTAAGTCAAATCCAGTCAAACCCAAATCCAAACTTAGTCAAATCCAAACGAAGAATTGGATTTGGGTTTGACTGGATTTGGATTTGATGCACCCCTATACGTCTGAGATGTAATAGATTTCCGATTTTTCTAGGGAGTCACTCTTAAGATTTGAAAAATTAGCTTACACATACACTTTCTTCTATTTTCTTTGTGCTCTTTCTCACAGTACTTCAAAACAATAAAATAAATTATTTACTGTATCGATTGTAATAGCGCAAATGTAAATGACGCAGATTGAAAAGAGGTGAATCAGCAAAGCGTCCATTACCAAAAGCCGAATCAATAAGCATTACATAGTCCCAATTAATGGTTAATTGGACAAGATTAGGCGTTCCTCGCAGAATGATGTCAACAAAGTGATGGGATTGTGACGTTGAAAAGAATTCATTTTCGTTTTCCGTTTCGAAGAACGACAGTGAATGAAGATTATCTAATCGAGGTTGATCGAAGATTGATGAAAAAATGATTAACTTTGCAGATGCCTAAAAACAAAATAACAGAAACATCTCAATGTTTAACTCTGATGTGTCAGTAGACTCATTAAATTCATCGCCAATTTTTCTTTCGTTTGTGACGTTGGTTATTCAGACTAAGCTTATATTGAATTCTCCTCAATGCGCTTTAGTTTTAACAGACAGATCCTGTAGAATAAAAATGAAAACTTGAAAAAAAAGCAACTCTAGTATGTCTTGCTGACTGAAACACAATATTATATGAGATATTGATGCACTGTCAAAATATCACAGTTCGTTACTGTCCATTAATATGAGAATAAGATCCAAGGTGGAGGTATAGGTATAGGATAATTTTGTCTGATCTTTATAGATTGAGATGTCGGTCAGTATTTTATTTTCTGATTCGATTCTGTACGACTTAATTTAGAAATAAAAGCTTAAAAGCTTTTATTTCATTTGATTTATAGATACTACTAGATCCTATTCATATCTAAGATGATGTTTTCTTTTTATGATTTACCTAAACCTTGTGATGCAAATTCATTAAAATTATTTAAGATAACACACAGAATTTGAAATTATATGGTCAAGGATGTTCTTCGGTGAAAGTTGTCCCGATAAGCTATGCTTAATATTTACAGTACTTATAAATTTTTCAAATAGATAATAAAATTCACCCTTTTAAAACTGAACGCTGGTCTGATAACATAAAATGACGAAACAAAACTTTGCCTCAACTACTTGCTGAAGATGAAGTAAAAAATATAAGTGAAATTAAAAGATTTAAAGCGATGCTTTTTTTCCATGCACAGAATGAACTAAAGTACTAAAAAATATACTAATCACTGTTTGATGCAGCTTTTCAACGTACATTCTGTGAGTGTGTTCCCTTCCAATCACTAATATCAAGTGTCTTTGTCGTTTTTAACTTGGTTAGACTATCAAAAATTTGTTGTGAATTGTCAATCTGATTACAAGTCCATAAAATTGATGATGTTTGTGATGTTTGTTTAAGTTTCATTGCAAAAGAATGATTATGTACAGTTCGACGGTAAGGCAGAGCCGAAATAGTGAAAATAAGAAGAGAATATTTCGGTATTGGTGGCTCCAGCCTTGCACGCCAGTATTTGAAATAAGATAGACGATGCTCTTCAAGACAGTAATCAATGTTAATGGTTTCGAATGGCCATGCATAATTGCGATTTCTTTTCCATTCATATTCGAATTCACCAGGAAAGCGTAAGAGAAATTTGAAAGACGATGGCTGAAGAGCAGGCATATTTGTTTTTGATTGAAAGTATTGTTGAAATTGGTTNCTCCCCTTTGGTAAATAGATCAGTTGGTTTTCTCGAGCCGTAATGGAGATATTCAATTTTCTTTTCGATTAAGTGACTTTTGCACTATCCTGTATGTTGTTTCTTTTCTTATCTGTGAAAAAGGAAAATTATCTTGTTCAGATCAATGGTGATACTTAACAAAGGTTCTCATTAATCTTGTCCGTATGAATTTTGACTGTGAACATGCCTCTATCCTTGGTAAAAAAATAAGCCCGTTTGGTCAAGCCATAATGGTGACACTCAATTTTTTTGTGGGGTGCGTGACTTTTGCGCCACCCTGCACTGATATCTTGGTGTGAAATAAAGGAGTATTTTCGCTTACATTTTTTCCGAGTGGAGCAATATCAAGGATAAATAAGATTGGCACAATAACTTTGAACAAAGACTAAACGGATGAAGGCGACCCTTCTCTTTGGTTAAGTTTATCAACTGTTAAGTTCACGCAATATCTGGGAAGCTCCATGATAGCTAAGTTCAGAAAGATACTAAGTGTAGTCTTTTCAGAAGTTGATAGCTGTTAACGGTGACTCATACCTATCCTGGTCCTTGCTCTCTCTCTCTCTGTCTCTCTTTGTAATTGTTATTCTTTTTTTCTTTATTCTATTCTCCATTGTATGTTTATATATATGTACGTGTGGTTAAGGACATTTTGCAGTCAGTCAGATATCTTTTGAAATAAATAAACATCAGCTCGTAAAAACGAGCTAACAATAGCACATTCTGCTTGCTCCAAACTGGTTTCCTTCCTTAAACCTTTCTTACATTTCATTCTTCTCTTACCAAAACTTTTTCGTAACAAAACTCTATACTTTAACTTTAAAAAGTTTAAAGTTAAATTTTAAAATAGTACCTTACACTTAAACCACTTTAACATTTAAAGTTTGAAGTTCAAGTGCCACCCCATCCAAGCGTACCCCCAATATAAATTATATGATAACCCAAGGGTACCCCCAATATATAGTATATGATGACCCAAGGGTACCTCCAATATCTAGTAGATGATTGCCAATCGATAACCCCGTTTCACAGTGCATGAAGAGTTATGGGTACTTCCATAAATGTTTATTCACTTCGATGAATTTTTAAGAAAATTTTTTTTTATAGTGAAACATTTACTTTAACTTTAAATTTTTTAAAGTTAAAGTTAAAGTACTACTTTAAACTTTAACCACTTTAACCTGTAAAGTTTAAAGTTAAAGTGCCACCCC
>CAJNSZ010002354.1:0-16089 GCA_905329745.1 Rotaria sp. Silwood2
TCACACTTTGAAAGCCTTCTGATGTTCACATTTTGATAAATCTGAGAAGAATAAATCATTTTTGAAAAATTGAAAAATTTGTAATTTTTGCTCAAAATAAGCCGGTCCTGAAAGGGTTAATAAATCAAATATTTGTCTTATGCCCAATTTAGTTAAGGTGTGAGATGCAGATATTCTCTTCACTCGAATCCGCACATACTAACACCCATACCACTCCTACTCACACTCACACTCATCTAGCCGAATAGCTGAAATAATCTTAATCTTTTCAGAGAAATGGATATTGTATTGAATTGCTGTTTTTATCTTTGTTTTCTTAAATATTTCACTTCCTCTATGTAAACAACAGTACGAAGCTTTTCAAAAGTTATGACTTTTATCACGCACAAAAAAGTATACAAATACTTTTGCAATGAATAAAATGGATTTTGATCGTCATAAATATTAACACCACGCACCTCTTATCTCATACTGACACCCATACACCCACATCTACACTCAAGGCCTGATGTTACGTTTCCCATGATGTGAAATGCAATCGTAAATCATCCACCAAAGAACACGATAAAATATGGTGATAAACAACGTCCTTCATTTTTTATATGGCTATATATTACCATTATAATGTTCGTGCTAGGACAACATTAGTTATCTTATCTTGTGCAAGTCATAAAAGAGACAGAGAGACAAAGTACAGTCTTTTTTATTTAGTATTCGTCGTTGAAAAGAGGCGAGTGAAGACAACTCCCCAGGTCGAGAAGTACGGGCCGGTTCCTGCAGTATCCGGTGACCAGAACGATCGATCGGGGTCTCATTGTCACTTGATACATCTACAAAATGCACATATTCATGTCAGCTCTCAAGGATAGTCGCTGGGCGTGGGCCGCAGGTGTATGCTGATGAAGTACTCTAACAAAGATGTTTTCTTACAAAAGTGTGCGTTTTCTACAGGAAGGGTCATACACACAAAGTATTTGTATGTTAATCCAGACACTCAAGAAGCAGCACACGTTTGTTCAATGAAAACTAGCTATTTCAGGAAAAGAAATAGAGAGCACTGTAAATTTGATAAGTTATCGTAGCTTATATTATTTAGAATAAGAATATTTCAAAGATGACAGAATATCAAAAGTCTGAATCTAGAATAACTAGATGTCTGCAAAGACTTGAGTGAAGACAATAGGTACTGCGAAATTTAATTCTGAAGTCGCTTTTTTCGTATCTTCCTGTACATAGAGCCGATCTGGCTTTTTGATGATTGGTTCCGGTACTGAGCTGGCCAATTCGGCAATCGATTCCATCTTATGAAGAAAAAATTGTCGTTATCAGATATTAACCCACATTTACCTCATCTTTGAATAGTTGGTTTGAACAAAAAATCCAAAATGCGGCAAGCATCCCCAAGAAAACACTTTTTTCTCGTACGGCAAGTTTTGTGAAAGCTATCAAAACTTTACAGAGTAACATTTATTAATATCAATGTCATAGCAAAGATCGTTTGCTATAAAAAATCTTTTTGCAGGGTGTTTTTTTTTTCTATAGGAGCTTTGTAAAATCGAAGTTTCTCAACACGTAAAAAACAACGAAAACTTTTCGTTTGTATACTTTTCGATAGAGAACATTTGAATCTCTCTTAAGAACAAAACACTCAAAATCGAAAGAAGCGAATTTTCGGGCGTCGGCAAATAATAGGGGCCGTCCTTAAGCTGAAAACCATGTGATAAGCATCATCTATCGAGCTTTCGCTATGTATCGAGTCGATCTGCATCAAATCCAATATTTAAGAGCAGGAATGCCTCTTCCAATGATTATATTGTATTTCAGATTATCTGAAATCAAAGAAAACAAGTCAGTCATTTGCCAGATCTATTCGACACACCAGTTTTTTAAATCAAAATATGGTGTTGGAAAAAATTTTTACGTCAAAACGGAGTGACAACCAGCGTCAACACTACGCAACCCGTAATCAACGGAATAATAACAGAGCTGCTCGGTCAGCTGAAATGAAGCAAGATCAACGAATCAAGAATAATGGCAGGAAACAGGAGAAGTCGTCCGACAGCATCCATTCAATGGAAGAAGCACCACTGAATATTGCCGAAATCAACATTCCTACATCAGATGAAAGTTATGGTGGAGTTGATAGAAAAATCCGGAGATTGGATTGCTTCTGTACTATTGAAGCAGAGCAAAAGGGCAAAAACTCGCTGTATATTGCTGGCTACGAACAGATGCCAGCTATTTCACTTGAGGAAGCTGTTGTTCCGCTGCAACATCTCATGTATGATATCAACGAACAAGTCCAGATAGCCAAACAGATGCAAGGCGAACTGACTCAGTGTGAACTGCAGCAAAGCAGACTGACGCAGGACGAATCAGCGGCTATACGATTGTACACAATGCAGTGGGAGGGTAATAACAAGAGTTTGTATTGGTTATTAAACAAGACCTTGCGCGAAGCAGACCATCGCGACCAGATGGTGCCGTGGCTTGGGTATCTGAAACTGTTTCTGTTGGGTCTAATTAAACTACCATCGCAAAATCGAACTATTTGGCGAGGTGTCAAACTGGATTTGAGTAATAACTATGTCCCAGACGAAGAGATAACCTGGTGGTCTTTAAGTTCATGCACAGAGAGCATTGAGTTACTGGAGACAGACCACTTTCTTGGTCAAAGTGGAAAGCGTACTCTATTTTCCATTGATTGTTGCAGAGGTAAAAGGATAACGGAGTGGTCCAATTATCCTAATGAACGTGAAATACTCTTACTGCCTGGAACCAAACTCCTCGTCGTTTCAAAAGGATCGCCAGCACCTGATCTCCACATTATTCATTTGCAAGAAATTGTTCCCCAAGAGCCGTACCTTCCGATACCAATGACAGAACAAGAGATTCAAAATGAGCGAATCATGCATCGTCGAGAGGTAAATCAGTTTAGAACTTGGCTTTTGATCGAGAAGGTTATGTCGCGCGAAAAATTCTGAACAATGTGATTTGTATCTATCAAATGGGACACACTTAGGAAAGCTGGTTTATTTGAAAAACAAGCACTTAGATAGAATAGCATTTTCTCCAAAACGCACACCGTCTAACCTCCTGACTTGTATAGAAGATTCGTTTATAGAAATACTACAATACTATCGAGGGCTGCAGAATTGGCAGCACAAAAAAACGTTGTCTGATGTTATTTTGATGAGCTACCATGTTTCTATGTAAAGTTGTACACGGTTACATTTTCTATTAGTAAAATCGTAGCTCGCCAGCAAATTCCATTTAGAAATTACTCCAGTTACAATCGAATTCATTCAGCTTTAAAATGGACGATACGTAAAAGCAATTGGAAATGTAGATTTTTGAACATACTTAGACACGTAGCCACAGCTTGTATTGTTTTGATTCGAATATATCTCGATAGAAAAGGTGAAGCTAGCTAGACAAACAGGTGGCTTTTACTGCCATTTTAATTCGAAATTTCTCTAAATGAAGAAAATATAGAATTCTCAACTGTCCTATTGCAGAGACTCAAGATTATTAACGAACAGTATTCGTTTATATATTGGTTTTTATAAGTGAAAATCGAATATATCGAGTATGAAGACATATATATGTCTTTTGAGACTTTCTTAAAAGTTCGACTTAATCAAACGAGAACTAATCGGCATATGACCATCTCATTAGGAACCAGGTTGACAATAAACAAGGTCGCTTGCTATAGAAAACTGCACCATATTTGATGCCTGAAACATGACTCCCTTGACTACATTGTCTTGTCTCTAGTGCAAAAAGTCGCGATTCTCTACAATCTTTCACATTCAGTAAAAATTCGAAAAAAGTTTGTCTATGCCAATGATTCGACTGAAAATATTCCGGCAAAAATAGATATTCTAGGTGTTGCATATCAAAAGCACTATCTTTGCCAATATATAGTCGATTATCAATAGTTTCGCTCAAAATGTAGATATCAAACATTGATATTCATCATCAACCAGGGCAATGCGTGATGCAATCGTTTTCTGACTAACCAACGTTGTGCAAAATAGCTAGCACAATCGGCATAGACTGGCTCGACTACTATTATATTTTAGCTATGCTATTCTTATTTCTTACTAAGCATATCTATCAGAAGCAACTGAAGTGAGTTTGTAAACAAATCAGTTGTAACTTGTCCAACTTCCTCCAAAACGAACTGTTCCGCCTATTTTGATGCTGAAATTCTCGTTTATAGCTGAAAGCTGATACGTTTCAATTGGTCCCAATCAAACCAGTCAAATTCAGTAAAAGAAGCATCACGAGCTGCAATAGCATTGTATTTGTCTAATTTTAGTGTGGCAAAAGTTTCTCGTAGCAGCTCTGGCTGTACTCGTCGTCTGTCTGTTGACAGTTGCCATTGTTGTGTCAATTGTGCGGATCAATAAAAGTCAGTATTGAGCGAGTACCCCTCACAATAGAAGATCGTCCCATGACAAATAGTTTGAAGTTCGTATCACAAAACCCGAGTCTACTCTAACTACCTCTGTTGCATGTAAATAACAGCGTGATACGACAGAATAAAATATTTCTTTTGTCTAGTCAAACCACTTTGACACGCAATAAACTCGATCCTTCCGCACAGCTATTCAATTAGTCTCAAGATGATTGGTCATGAGTTAGAAAGCATCTTTTTATTCATTCCGACTGTGTCGATACAGAAATGTGTTTCTATTTCGACGAAACTCGATACACTTATGAGATCCTTCCATACTCACTAAAGTGTCTGCTGCGAAAACATTCATACAGTCAAAACAATCTAAGAGAAGAAGTACGACATTGGCATTAGCGGAGAGTAAGAAATGTAAAACGAAGTGGACGATGTATGCATCATTGCTCTCGTATATATTATCTTGTCATAATATGTTCAATAGATAATTTTGTTGGAAAATATTAATATGAAACATACAAACTAATTCTTAAAAATGTTTTGTATGCCCGGATGTAATAGCAGAGACAAGTCTTCTATTGTGCGGGGAAATGAAGGAGAGAGTTGCTGAAAATTATTGTCTTATTTCCATATTTTTCTAGATAAATTTTCGACAGCAAAACGCCCTCCGCAAAGTAAGATTTCCATATTTTTCTTTGTCGAAGCACGAGAGAATATGTGTTACATATTTGTTCTAGTATATGGCAATAGCACGGCTGTTTGCCACTTGCATGGCGATCCACATTTATTAACCTTTCCTCAGACTCCTAGAGAAGCCAGGTCACAATACTGGTGTAAAATGCCCGGTGAAAATTTGCTATTGAAAAACGAATATGTTGAAATTAAAGTTCATGTGACTGAAAACTTCTGGTACAATGAGCAGGTACAACATTATTGGTTTTTCTCTCTCTTGTTATATGCTTGTGCACTGAGTTGTCAGAACATGGAATAACGTCTGCATTAGAAAACACCTAAGGCAATGAAAATCTAATTAATATTTTCGAATTTTCTCACAAATTGGTGGATGTCTGACTGGCAAGCTTTGTACACTGTAAAACAAAGTTTCCATAAAAGAATAAAGTTGGTATTAATCATTTAACCTTTTGAAGACGGAATTGTTTTTTAATCGAAAAATGGTTCTTCAACCAATCTGTTGTATTTGGCTTAAAATGATCAGATAAAAACCTGATTATAAAGCATCGAGAGAAAAGAGGGAGAAATCATGCGTGAGTAAATAATAGCAGAAAGAAAGAAGGACATCTGAGAAGAATCTATATGACAGAAAGATAGAGAGAAAAGACCTGCATGAGATGGCAGAAAGATGACGTATTTACCTGAAAGATTGTAACAGTTTAATGTAGAGCAAACATTTTCTGTCCTGAAAAATAGGTGAGACAAATATGACCCACCGGTCCTCAAAGGATTAATCGATTGAATTTGTTTCAATTGTCAGAATGAAAAGTGAACGTCTAAAAAAGATTTCTTTCCTTGATTGCTCATCATATGTGAAAAATGGAGCATACACTCAGTTGACTTAAATAGATCAATATAGAATTACAATCTTTTGATTGTAATAATTAACTTCAAATGAAGTATTTTTAGTTTGAAATTTTATTCTACGGACATTCTGGCGAAAAGCTCTGCACATTAACTGATCAACAGAAAAAATGTAACAGCTCTAGTAAGTGATTCATTATGCATTCGGTTTTACTTAGAAGCAATCTATTGTCTAGACATCACAGTGATTGAATCCAGTAAAGGAAAATGGATCGACATTATTTACAAAACCATCGGTATGCGCATACAGATACGTCAAAGCCCCAGCGTAAGCTCCTGTTCGAAACTGAAACAGATACTTGTCTGTATTTATATATGCACTCTTTTAGTCTTCTTTTTACGATATAAGTATTCATTTACGTTTCCACTTGATCTATGTGTCCGAAGGTTTATGTATCAGTCCCAGTGAACAATGTGAGCCAGAATCTGTGGGAGGAGACAGTCGACAAAAACGATCAATCAACGGTAAACAAATAAGCATTAACAAAGAAGAACACATAAAAGTATGCAACCTCTATTTGGATGGAGCTGTTAATGTAACTCAAAAACTGAAAATGACCTATCAGCCAGAAATGATTGATAACTTGCGAGTTTCATGTTTGCACGATCTAATGACGACAAACGACACAACAGTGAGTAGATACTGAAAAAAATTATTTTTCAGTTGACATTAAAAGCAAATTATTACCGAGACTTACTGAAAGGCTCACTTCGTCGAGAAGACATAGAATTGGCATGGAACATAGCAACGAGACAGATAACAATGGTTGAACAATCAAATTGTTAATCCATCAATTCCTTTACTCCTGGATTGGTACATATTGGTTTTTCAAAATTTTCTACGCTAAAGGAGGGCCTATAATTAAAGCCAATTTCTCTAATCAGGATTTTCAGTCCATTGAGACTCATACAGATCATTTCTGAAAGTCAAAAGATAGAAAATAATTAGATGATCGAAGCACGTCGTACTTACTCAAGCAGTACCTAAATATAATTGATTCACTTATCCGCTAAAATCACAACGTTGATTCAGAGGAACTGAGTTAGACTTCTGCCTCATTTATAGGATATAAGAAATGTAACTTTCATCAAGGAAAATTTGGATAAAGAAAATAATATGAGTTTCCTCTACTATCACAGGAAGTCAAATATCGATCTAAACCGAAACATATCAATAAAGAGTTGCGACTAACCCTACTGATGTTAATTATTAAGGTTGGTGCAGCTGGTATACACGTACTGGTAGCAGAGGGTACTAATGCATTGAACATCAGCGATGAACAGTTTGCAATAATTATCAATGAAAGTGTTGCGGTAGTGGATAAAACATTGGGAATTATCAATAATGCAACAAGAAAAGGTATGTGCCTATTTGCAGCTCATAACAAAAGTTTCACAGGACGGTGTTCTGTAATTGAAGCAAGGCTCAAATCATGCTCGATGAAAGCCAGTTCTAATTGAAGAAAGAGCCCCGATTAAGAAGGAAATAATTGAAGGATGTACGTGTGGGTGTGGGTGTGGGTGTCAGTTTGGATGAAGAGAAGACTCGCCCACACACCCGCCCCACACTCACACTCACCTCACACACGCACCCTTTCCGTGTCCCATATGTGTTTTCGAGTTGAACAGAATCAATAACGAAATGAGGTGAATCGAGTCGAGTAGAGTTCGACAGTTTGCCGAAATATTAATTGCCGAAATGTAGAACCCTTTTCCGAGCCGTTTCGCTCGCTTCGTCGTACAAAACGCTCTGGATCCAAGCACTCTCACATTGTTCGAAAAATTGGTGGTGTATTTTTGAAGTATCGTCTAATCGTGAAAATTAGATCTTGGCACGGTGCACTCAATATCTTCCTGGCATAATGAACTGGATCATCCAAACCATATTCTCCGGGGACGACACAATAAAAGCAGTTCTTGAAACACACTGCAACAGTTGCAGATAATATTTCAAGAAGTAGTTTCATTATTCAATTGGTTACACACTTCCATTGTGTCGTTAGTCAAAATCGTCGTCGTCGAGATATTTTGAGAAGATATCTTTGTTCGAAAAGTCTACTTCTACAGGCACATGGCAAATAATTGAAACATCTGATATAAGACAACATTTTTTAGAGAACGGATTCTTAACGATTTTAAGGTTCATACTTTTCATCTTATTCATATGTGATTACTGCAGAGAGGTTTGCAAGATACTACCTTCATTATATCTTTCAAGTACTGCAATAAAACATTACTACGTAAGTGCGAAACATGGGTCTGAAGTTATCGTTAGCAGACAGTTACTTTACCTAGTGACGATAACTGTCGTCAGTTATGATTACTCGATCGCTGGTAATTAGTCGCTGATCGAAGCGCGAGCTAACGATACCCTATCATCCGGTGCTCATAACTCGTTTAGCTATCAGCTAACGGTTAAAACAATTGTTCCTACACTGGCAACCAAACTGAAGAATGTTGTGACAGTCGCATCAGTCTCCTGTACCAGAATTGATTCTGGTCGACAATATAGAATAGATAAAGATTTCTGAAAAACGGACGAACTTCCCCTGTCCCAAAGAGTTTCGCCTTTGCATCCAGAAGAGCAAGCAATTTTCCGCCTCATAACAATTCTATTTTTAGAGGGCGTAACGAAGTTTCTCCGTGCATACTTACCATCGAGTGACGCAGGATCAAAATCAACTGTGCTACCAATTACACCATTTTCTGTTAGAAAGAGATCACTTTTAATAGGTATAAGAAACACAAGGAAAAGGGATAACGAGTCGTCATGGCTTCTCACTGTCGTTTGAAATGACTTTGACTTTGCTTTAATTGAATATCTGCCTTTTTACTACGAATATCGGATCTAAAACATAATTTTCGCATGGCAAAGAAGATATTGAAAAATCTCAAACCGCATTAGACGAAAATTCTACGGTTTCTGATGAAACTAAGATTATTTTGAAAAGTGTTTATGAGAATGTCAATATGTTGGGTACGAAAATATAATTTTGAACAAATTGTTGACAGAGAGACATGGTGAAAAAGCATTAGTAGCCTGTATGAAGGGATTAGTCTAGCAGAATTTTTAATATGTGAACCTGAACAAGAATTTACAGAAAATCTGACAACTAAGTGAAGTTTTGAGCACATTTTAGTACTTTTTATTTTTATACGCAAAAATGTGTCGAAATTTTGCACGTATTTTCGTACAAAGAAGCTTTCAACACAATCCATGTGGGACTAAAATGTACAAATCGATGAACTTGCTCCGCTCGTTAAACAGAGTCCTAGCTATATGAATTATTTTGACACTTGAAAGCTCTATTGATTCTGTCTGTCTATCTGTTACGTGCCGTTGGATCCGATCGGGGAGGAGGCGGTCACTTTTATCACTGTATACTTCAACACCAATTTCCAATCGTGTTTCACAAACAGCTGAAATATGTTTAAAATTCTGTTTAATTTCGAATTTTCTATGTTAATTTATGCTCAGCGAGTGCCCGCTAAAACTTGCACGATTGTTTCATTTGTAGAGAAAATTAGTACTTGTTTTTCACATCGCTGCCCAATTAGAAATGTTGAACATTCTTTTTCATCAATATCAGACCGTTGAGATCTTTATGTTATAAGTCATGGTTACTCGACCGACTTTTCTTTCGGCAGATTGGGTAAAAGACAAACGCTTTGTAAGAGTCCATAACGCAAATGAATTATAAAGTAATTCAGATTTACAGAGAATCTTTATTGAACCTTCAATAGAGTTACTATTAGTAATTGTATCACTTGATTTATTATTGAGCATCAACGTTGAGAATAAGTGATCAGGGGCTACCAGGGATTATAGGGATTAAAGGGGTTAGAGAGATTATCAGAAATTTAAAGGCTATTTTTGAAAAGTAACAATTTTTTTTATAAAGTTTGACCATAGGTAATCGGAGTAACCCCCCCTCCCCATAACAGAAACCCCTTCCATATTAGAAGCCCTCCCCTCTTAGAAGCCTCCTCTGAAAAAGTTGATCTGCAAGACTTATTAGAAGCCCCTTTCATTTTCAAAAAGTTTTAAGAATTGTTTGAAAAGTTTTATAAGTTTTTCATAGTACAATTTAAGAAATTGCAAGATTTTACGCCAAAAATGTATTAAACTCTTATTTATCGGTATCAAAATCTCGAAATGTCTTCGAAAATCTTTCAAACAACCCATAAAAACCCGGAAAACCCCTTCGCCCTTTTGAAAAGTTATTCTACTTAGAATCTTTGAAAAATCATGAGACCTGATAGAAACCCCCTCCAAAAACCTTGAACGCTCGTCAGTTTAGAAGCCCCGGGGGGCTTCTATTATAGGAGGGGATTTAGTAGATATCGGATATAGCAGATGCAGAACATATCTCAGATCCAAAAGGCATTTCACATAAATCATATATAGTAGACATACGATCTATTGCGTGTGCGTCGTCGCATATATTGCTGTTTCAACGGCACCAACAACAGCTGCAGTCTTGTGTGCCTCTAGCCGTGCATATCAGTCTCCTCGTCGCACCCAAACTAACAATGGAAGGTCGCGTACTGCCAGTGAAGGAGATTGAACATATTCGGGTCAAATAAAAGCTCTCACTGTGAAACTAACAAATTTAAAATATTACGTGCCCATAGCATATCTAGAGCAAGTTACTCAAATTTCAAGATATGTGAAATTTAGGTATAAAAATGAATCTGGACAGGTTGACTCCACTATTGTCCGAACAAAACATGGTGTTGTTCAGGCCACATGAAAGAGGGCCTCTGCAAAACCCTAAGCGACCCGAACAACGCTATGTTTTGTCCTTACAATAGTGGAGATAATCTTTCCTGATTCATTTTTATACCTAAATTTCACATATCTTGAAATTTGAGTAACTTGCTCTAGATATGCTATGGGCACGCAATATTTTAAATTTGTTAATTTTACAGTGAGAGCTTTCATTTGACCCGAATATGTTCAATCTCTTTCACTGACAGTACGCGACCTTCCATTGTTAGTGATAGCATTGTTTGGATTCTAGATGAATACATCTGATATTTCATCAATTATTATTCGTAGCTATCAGTCATCGGATTTATCTGCATGCAAAGCTACGATATTAGATGGACATAGGGGGTATGATAATGACATAAGATATTTCAATCAGGCCTTTGAAACGGATATGGCAGATATTGAAAAAAATTATCTTCAAGTGCCGAATGCTCACTGGTGGGTTGCTGTATCGACGGATAACAATCGTATTGTAGGTCAAGTAGCTGTCCAGCCTCTGCGTCTTGGAGATCAGATTTACTATGAGCAAACACCATCGAAAGAAAGAGATGAAATCTGTGAGTTGCGACGAATGAGTGTGGCTCCTGATTCTCAAAGACATGGCATCGGTTCTCGTTTATTAACAACTTTATTGAACTTTGCTCGAGAGCATGGTTATCGGAAAGTACATCTAACCACATTAACCAACATGAACAAAGCTTGTGCATTCTATGAAAAGCATGGCTTTGTGAAAGGTGATATCGTTCGCATTGCATTCGATGAATCGACTGTTGAAAAAGTTATGCAATGCAAAGAACATATCTTGAAAATCTTTTCAAACGCGGTCATTTTCAAACATGGAGATGCCATACCTGAAGAAGACCAACAACGTATGAACTTGCCACTAAGAATATCGAAATATGCCTATGTGCAACATTACTTTCTTGCATTGTAACGAGAGTGATAGCTGGCATTCATTATTCTGATTTCTACTTGTATTTAGAATAAGTAGAAATAATTATTCAATAAAGTGATTCGCTTTGATAATCAACCTAATGAGAACTTTGTAATGAATACAGAGCAGTAGAGTATCGTCGATGTAACATTGATGATTCGTATGGCATTCGGATGCACTCTTTTTGCCAGCGTTCACCTCTCCTAAGAAAACTGCTTTGCCAACTTCTAATCTATGACTAATCATCTTTAGTATACAAGTTCAAGGTTTATCAAAAACTTCACGTTTTGTCCTTAATATGTAGAACTACTAGATAAACGTGAAGTCGAGAGATGCAGAATCTACTTATAGGTTGCAGAGGCGGTGATGGTCCAGATCGGTCATTAGTGTAACATTTAGGTAACCTAACTGATACAGATTCAAAACCTCGGGAATGACGAGTATCGATAAGGCCGTTTTTCTGCTGATAATATTTGAAAAAAGCTATTAGTACAATCTTTGCGGGAGTAAAATGTGAAACACGATGTAGCTGTTGTTATTAAACACGCGAACATTGTTTTATTCAATCTATCTTTGGACGCATTTTTCAGCATATTTTACTCAGTCCTCTAGAACTGTAATGAGGAACCAGCTTGTGGGTGTGGATGTGAGCGTGGAAGAAAGGAAGACCCACGCCCTCAACGAAGCAAAAACCAAAGTGTTACGGACCACATTTTTCATTTATTTCCCTCAGCAATTTTGATTTGTTGTTTTGCTGAACAGTTGAAGACAAAGTGAAGAAAATCAACAATCGAAAAATAATTCGACAAGCCAACCATGGTCTTCACTCGTTCTGCAGTTGGGCGAGAATGTTTTCGAAAGATTTCCAAGAGAGAGTTGTCAGAAGTTGTGTACCGATGAATATGAAACGAACAGTTATCCACGACCGTGTGCCATAAACCATATTCCCATACGTATTGTTTAAGTTCATAGACAATCATCTTTTGCTGTTTTGACACCGAACGCATTGCTATTTCATGTATGGTATTACAATAGTAGAGGGTGTGGGTGTGGATGTGGGTGTGGATCTTCTCTGTACATCCGAAATTCACACCCGCACCCACACCCACACAGCCACACCCACACCTACACAGCCACACCCGCTCCCACACTCACACCCACACAGCCACACCCACACTCACACCCACACACCCGCACCCTCACACCCCCACACCCACACCCCACTCACATACATGGTTACAGTCAAAGTGACACACCGACACCCAATGTGACTATTCAACATGTGTGCGAAAATACAAGAGGCACGAGAAAAAGAACTAAATGAATTTTATTTCATGATGGTCGATACATGACATCAGTACGGACAGTGTATTTACGGCCCTCGGTTAATTTTGAACCTTCGTGTAAGATATGATGTGTAAAGACAAGTACCATTCCTGTACGTGGTACACAAGGAACATTCTTGGTCGAATCATTATAATGGATGAAGGTTGTTTCACCACCCTTATACCCTTCGTTCAAGTACAGTTGTACAGTCTAGATTGAAAACCATTATATATATATATAGCAATGTATAGGTTATCTCAAATGTTTGCCGCAATATAAAACTGCAAGATATCTTCAACAATCCAAGTGATATATATAACCTTTTCAGCATATCATAGGATATTTTCTGAAGTTTCTTGTCACATAGCTTTATCTACAAATGTTGTTCGAAAATTGTCTGCATCAACTGCAATGCGTAAATTTATGCGCTTCGAAAGATTTATAGAAAAACAGTCTATAATGCTGTTAATAACCTGTCCATATGTGAATAGGAATTGATGATGAGTTGAGAATGATATCAGAACTACTTTTATCAACTGTTCTTCTATGTTTCGAAACACATGTATTGATGGATTGCAATTGGTGCTGACCATTGAAAATAATATTTGTAAATGAGATCATGTGAAATAAAACTTCAAAGTCGAAGCTAAAAAGTGATAAAAATTCATGAATCGTTTAAGATAGGCAAAATTTATTGCAGTGTTATTTGAAGCTGAACTTTCAAGATACTTTGTGCTTTCATCTTGCAGCATACTCACAATCATACTTTTCTCGCCGGAGCCATCTTCACGTGCGTAAACGCCATCTTTACATATAAAAGTCAAAATTATATTGTATTCAAATAGAAAACTGTTTGAGGAGTCGTACCCATATGTGGTTCAAATTTTTGGCCTGGATCATATCGAAGAAATCGAAGGCGTTCATTAAGGCCAACCAAATGATAACCATTGTATATTTTCGGTAAAAGTGATTCGATACGTTGAAAGAGAATGTTGACCATATTCACATCATCAATAATACATCGATCACTATCACGGAAATCAGTCATTAGCTTTTCGCGTCCACCCCCTATATTTACTTTTGCAGGACTGTAACCACGTTGTTCAGTCAACTCAATCCAATCTTGACATTCTTTCGATGTGAAAACATTCAAAAGAATGAAAGCCAGTTTGTCTCGGTCCTCTGCATTCGGTAGAAGTACGTCCGTTTTCACAATCTGACGATTCTCTGTCGACATGAAAATGATGCAGAAAGTAATACTGTAAAAAAGAATTTGAGACAGATGGTGAATAAATAGTGTCAATGAGAAATGCATCTCACTATGACACTTTTTATGAGTCATAAATATTGAAGAGAATACGTGGGTAGTTAGGTATGAAATGTTATTGTAATTTAAGAGAAGATCTACTCACTCACATTCCACTTCCTTCAATCTTTCAGAGAATATGTTGAGAGCCTTTATATTTCTTTACGAAACTGTGAATATTTCGTAAGTATCCTGTACTTTTTTGAATCACTCCTTCATGACTGTTGTCGTGTCGCATTAAAGGTCGTTTTTTTTTCTTTGTTAAATATTTACTTTCTTTTCAATGATATGCTATCATGAAATTTTCTTCATTATGAAAAGGTACTCCCTGTTAATAAAAGGAGAGAAATGCAGTCATTCTTTCTTTTTCAAAAATCATTTTTACAACTGCATCGAGAAAAAGCATGTCAATGTTTGTTGTCCAATAACCTCAATCCATATTCGCATCCTCCTACATTGTTCATTTGATATTTTAATTTAACAAGTTTGAATCGTTGAATGATAACATATGAAAGCTCATCTAGAAAAAAGATGCTGTGCTCGGAAGCTTACTGAACGATTAAATCCATGTGCATGACAGACTAACATGATAATTGAACCTGACTAAATGAAGAATAAAATCATAGTTGCCGTTTCCTATGACATCTTTCTCATCATATTGTCATAAATATAAAAGAAATCAGGTATTGAAGATGTAGTTGATAGTTCTATTAAGTCTCTGCAATATAACTATGTTCCATAGATCTGGCATATTGTTAGAGCAGTAATTCTAAATGTAAACACTTTAGTAATAGTAAAATTTCCGAGTGCGCCTTCCGACCATAAAAATTGTTATAATTTTGATTTATTTATTTGTTTGACATTTTATTAACTAGATGATTTTAACTCCTCCATCGATATACCACTAATGATAACAGTCAGAGTTTGTGAATCCCACATTTTGGTCTTTTCAAGACCGCATTGACAAGTTTTTTTTTTATTAAGCAACAATTTCGATCTCGAACAAATCAAAAAATCGATTGACTAATTGAGAAAGAAAGATTCGTTACGAATCTCGTCGTCTATCGATCATATTTTATCATTGATTTTCGACAAATAAAAGTGGCACAAAGAAAAAATTGATCAACTGTTGATTGTAGAATTCATTTCGAGTTTCAAGATCAATCTAACAAATCTGCTCGTTTTTCTTTTTCAATTCTTGAATTGAAATTTAGTTCGCTGAGGGTTTCAAATATCGATCAAGATTTTATCTTCATTCAAATTCGTATCAAGTTCAATATTTTACGTAACAATATTCGATAGTTTTTCAATTTTTTCCTTTTTTTAGATCTCTTTTTTTTTGTTGAACAAGAAGAATAAAAAGATCAATTATTGATCTCTGTATCAATATTCATCCATCAATTATGCTTTCTAGAATTAATAGAATACATAAAAACAAGGTTCAATCTTAGACAATTTCCGATTTAAATTCAGTCAAAACCATTAATATCAATGATCTCGAAACGGTTAATAGTATAGAAAATTATTTGAAGCGTCAAGTTGACGATCTATAAATAAACCCAAATCCATATGCTGCAGCTTTAACAACAAGAATCTCTGTCAAAATTGAAATTCTATTGAAAAAAATTTGAAAACTATCGAATATTGTTACGTAAAATATTGAACTTGATACGAATTTGAATGAAGATAAAATCTTGATCGATATTTGAAACCCTCAGCGAACTAAATTTCAATTC
>CAJNSZ010002355.1:0-16084 GCA_905329745.1 Rotaria sp. Silwood2
TATGGCGAGATTGAATCTGTGTTGATGTTTATGCTTCTTATTTGCTGAATAAAACAATAGCAGTGTCAATAAATATATCTGAGATTCATATGAAACAGATACGATCGACTAACGTTGCTTTACTATTCGACTTACCAAGAAGTATTATCAAACACAACTTGAGAGCAAGAATTCAAGTTCCAAATGCTACTTTTACAAATATTTTCTTCATCCGATAAATTCTATCGTTCGAATTTTTTATTCGAGAAATAATAGGTGCTCTACCATTATTTAAGGATTGGTACAAGAATATGAATGTGTACTAATCATTAAATTTAGTCCAATTAAAGATGAATTAGATTATGATGAAGCAATAGAAAAAATTCAATCGATATACATTTTCAAATCATTAAACAAGATCAGCCACCTTCATCAACGATAGAACAATCACTCATACTATGGCTAATCGCACGACAAACTTATTTGTGCCTACCATAATGTCAGGGAACACCTACTATGCTGTATTCACTATTTTGAAAATTGATTTTTCTATGAGTAGGCTTATTGATAAAACTGTTCGATTGAATTTTGTTATACATAATAAACGATGATTCGCCAAAAATATCGAAATATTAATGTTAAGGATGACAGACAGTTTTGTAGAAACTTAACCGAGGTTTTTTTCTAAAATTGACATGTGAAGATATGGTCAATACTCTCATCAGAGTGTAAGTAAAATCTCTAACACTCCACCACATCACACACTCTTCATGTGAATATACGGTCTAAGAAACTATTCTAATGTCATAATGCGAATGTTAGACAAGAAAAACATTTTGTTTCATTCAATGTATATTGAGTATAGACAGTAGATCAAACATGATATTTCATAACGCTCACTAAAAGCTGTCTATATAAGGCAAAATAGTAAAGCAGAGTAAGAAAGTTTTGAGACAAGCCTGTACATTTGAATTTGACTTTTGAAAACGTTGATTGCTATGAATTTACAATTTAAGACATCGTAGCACTATTTTTCATACAGAAGTGAAATTAACTGATCACGGACCCTTTGCAATGATTGAAAATGTTCCTTGCATATCAGTTGAATATGTAGTTATAACCAAAATGAAACTTGTTACAGTGCTCATAGAAATGGTGAAAAGAAATTGCCTATCACCACCAATATCATCATCGAATCCTTTCATGTGTACCAATGGATCAGAAGCATTAAAATTACTATCGTAAACATATCCGTATGTATCCAAGCTACTGCTAGACGTAATAGAATAAGATCCATCTATAGAAGCGTTGAGACGAACAGCTTGGTAATAATAACTTTATGTCGAAAAACCGTCAGGACGGGAAAAAGTTAGACTTAAATTATTCAATGCCTAAAAGTATTCCGATATTATATTCCATTGAATAGGATCTAATTTAGATTTTATAACGTCATGTTATGAAAATCTAGTGGAATACGAGAATACTTCCTATTCCCAAAAGTTACACATTGCTGCATTGCCTTCTGACAAGCAATCGCTTACCATCAATTCCGAAAAAAGCAAAAACGACCCTTTCCCTCAAAAACATGCAACAACCAGGAATTCCTGATTGTTACGTCCCTTCATATCCCAAATATCAACATACCATTCCTGGTCATTCCGGGCGATTCCGGAATTCTAAGGATAAGCTGAACAACGAGATGATCATCTTAAAAGATCTATTCCATATACACCCGGAATTCTGGAATCTCTGCCTATGCGGGATCACTAGGACATGCAGGAATTCCGGGTGATTTCTGTCTATTCCGGAATTACAAATATGTCATGGGTGGCTAAACGATCACTTCTCCCGCTAAAAGAAATGCAAAGCGGAATTCCGGAATTTGTGCACATCCCTAATCATAGGATATGTAGGAATTCCGGATCATTCGATATGGATGCAATTCGCGAATTCCAAAACGGAATTGCATCTTTATTTTTATCGGAACGTTAAGTATAACATGAACACATGTACCTATGCAGGAATGTGCAGAAATGTGCAGGAAATGCAGGAATGTGCAGAAATTCCTGGTCACTGGATATCGATGCAATTACGGCATTTTAGAGCGGAATTGCATCTTTATTTGTTTCGTAATGTTAACTAGAACATGAACACATGTACGTACGCAGGAATGTGCCGACATGCGCAGGAAGTGCAAAAATGTGCAGAAATGCTCAGGAAATGCAGGAATATGCAGGAATTCCTGGTTATTCAATATGAATGAAATTAGGGACTTCGGAAGCGGAATTCCATCTTTATTCCTTTTGCAATGTTGAGTAGAACACGAGCACATGTGTCTATGCAAGAATGTGCAGGAATGTGCGGGAATTCCTGGTTATTCAATATCAATTAACTTCCAGAATTCGAAAGTGGAATTGCATCTTTATTTGTTACGGAATGTTAAGTAGAACTTGAACACATGCACCTATTCAGGAATGTGTAGAAATGTGCAGGAGATGCTGGCATGTGCAGGAATAAGCAGGAATGTGGAGGAAATGCAGGAATATGCAGGAATATGCGGCAATGTGCAGGAATGTGCAGGAAATGCAGCAATGTGTAGGAATTGCTGGTCACTGAATATCGTTGCAATCACGGAATTGTAAAGCGGAATTGCATCTGTATTTGTTTCGTAATGTTAAGTAGAACATGAACACATCTACCTATGCATGAATGTGCAGGAATTCCTGGTCATTCAATATCGATGGAAATACGGAATTCTAAAGCAGAATTGCATCTTTATATCTGTCGCAATGTTAAGTAGAACATGAATACATGTAACTATGCAGGAATATGCAGGAATTTCTGGGCATTCCATATCCATGGAATTCCGGAATTGTAAAACGGTGTTGCATGTTTATTTTTATTGCACTATTCAGTTGAAAGTGAATACATGATCCTGTGCAGAAATTGGCAGGAATTCCGGAAAATTCGATGGCGTATGTGGGAATTGGATGTCAGCTATTCCGGAATCGAATAATGATGAATTTGATGACCTTGTGGAATGCAGGAATGTGTAACATTGCGGAATAGGATGACTGCTCGAAAATAGGCTGAAAATTTATTTTCTTTAATAAAAACTTTCAATAATATAATAACAAATTCCCTAAAAATGCTATGAATTGTTGGTTGTTTTTCTGTGTAACAACTGATGTGACAAAAAGAAAACTGCTTCATATAACCAAAACCAACGATCTGATACAAGTCTTCCAAATTTAGTGAATTTATTTTCCAACTATTCAATGTATAGACGTTCACAAGATTACAACAGAATATCGAAATTTGTCAAAGATTTAAGAACCTTCTCCAGAAATAAAATTCCACTTGAAAACTACGTTTTGAGGTGAAATTTTCAGGAATATGATTAGTCTTACCGAGAAATAGTTATACTAAGAATTTCAGGTTGTTTTCATATCTTCCAGGAATATCAAAATAACTACGTCAATAGAAGGGAAAATGAGCTTGGACTGATTTCAAATTGTAGCTAGCCTCTATACGCCACTTTTCATCCGGCGGAATTTCGAAACCTTTTTTGTGAGCGATTTTGTGGACATGCTTGTAAAATAAGCTTAAAATAGTGTGATTCTAAGACAATAAATTCCACTTGTCTCATCTCTGAGATTCAATATGAAAAATCCGTTCGATGAAAAGTTAACTCTTATCGACACCTTTAATACAAAAAAACATCGATTATATACCGAGTCGAGTGAGAGTTATTTCCATTTTTCTATTTAGAAGCCGTGTTTTGAGAGAAATGCTGAAGAAATTTCAGAAATGGATTTTTTTCATTTAAATTCAGAACAAATCATGTTACAATAGTATGTTCCATTAAACCGTCTTAGAGATGGTCATAGATAACAGCAGGTAAAGCCATCTGACATGCTACTTAGTATAAAATGTTCTATTAAAAGATAATGCTAGTGGGAACGCAATGTTTCTGAAACTGACAACCTTGAAAAATCATGAGATTTTCAATGAAAGCATGGTAGTAGATTTTCAAGTTTCATATGATACGTTTTTGAAAATCTGCTCATTCTTTAAAAAATTATATATATATACTAATAGAGGAAGCTGTGTTGCATCGTTCTGTAATCAAAACTCAACTTCGATATCTTCCCGGAAAACTCAATTTTCTGAGGGGGGGGGGGGGGGGGGATCCTCTTCAAGATAACATGTTTTAATCTTTTGACCAAGTAGGATAGATTGTTCACATACCAATAAAGCATTAAACACGTGTCAAAATATATGAACAAAATATTCACAAGTATAGAAAACTGTTACTAAAATTCTGCTAAGGTCAAAAGATGTAACATGATCGAGTTGCTGTCATTTCCCAACAGAAAACATGTCAATAAATATTTCACGCTATCTGTTGATATTCACTGTTAATGCTGAGATCTATCATTCGTAACATATAATTCTTCTCAATCTTTATCATTAAGACGAAGATGATGATTTTCATAGCGTATTGTCTATTATTATAATTGTAACTAACTACGATTTAATTGTGAAGTGAAAAAGTTGAAGCGAGGAATGCGTTAAAATTATTTTGGTTGAATTGCTGTTTTTTTGCATAGGTACATGCATAACAGAACTCTGTTCTATCTAAAGTGTTAGTCCACCAAACACTCTCAAAATAAATATCTACTTTCTATCTAAAGGATTTCCTAAAAATTTCATCATAAAAACTCTTTAAAAGTTAATTTGACTTCTAGTTTCTGTTGTGCAAAATTTGATTTTTCAATTGTATACATCACACACTTCTAGATCGTATTTCACAAAGATTACTCAGTTTCTACAAGAATCTAGAGAAAATTGAGAATAAATAATTATATTACATCTTTTGAACTATCTTGATGAAAATCATAAACAAGTAATATTCATTTAAAGAATCCTTTCACCTAAGTATTCTGTTATAGACACTAATGATGGCATCAATATCGAAGTACAAGCTAGGTTCTTCTGGAATATGCAATACTCTACATCAAATTCCTAAGTATAGTCACAAAATATACAATTGTAACGAATATTCGACAACTGAATAATCAAATCTGGATAACTTAAATAGAAAACAGTTTTGAAAAGCATAATTTCGAATACCTCTTCATACTCTCTCAAAGATCAGTATTCGCATTGATTTATTTACTCTATTGACTTTAATAAATTAAGCGACAAGAGGCAAAACTTATGTTTAATATACAAATTTTAATGTATTACATCCAATATGGAAAGAAAGTTCCTACTCTTTATAAAAGTTCGACTTTTGAGATTACATTAAGAACGGTTTTCCTTAAGCAGTTATATTTTGATCATTGAATAAGAACACACAAGAGATGAGATGTTCTTTTCAATAGACATTAACAGTAATTAAGTCTTAAAAATCCGGGATGTGTCCCAAGCATAGTAAAATTTTTATCACATCTTAAAGCAAGAGTTTTTTTCGTAATGGTATATCTATTGACAATTATATAAGACTTTTGATAAATGACGACATAAATTTCATCAAGTTTCTGCGTAAAAAAACCACAAAAATTTTTCCTAATTTGAGGAAATCCGAGACATCCGTGATCCTAGTTTTTCTAATTTTTCAATTTTTTTATTTTCAGCGTCTTAAAGAACTTTCTGTATAGTTTTTTAAAACAAAATTCATACCATTAGGGTAACCGTTAGCCAACCGATCGGGACATTCCTATTGACAATTATCAAACTGAAATGACGACAATACTTTCAATCATCTTTATACCCATAGAAGTTCATTGTTGCATGATTATTTATTTTCTTGAGGAAATCGACTCAATGCTGGACCAGTTGCAATAATTGAAAATGGTCCTGTTATAAGTGCCTCGAATGTTATTACAACTAAAACGTATTGTGATGTAGTCTCCAAAACTGTTGAGAACACGAATTGTCTCTCGGTATCGCCACCATCATTCGATTCTAAGACACTCATAAATGGAGATTCAGGATCAAAACTATTGATGTATAAGGAATCAATGATGTCCATATCACTAGTATGGGATTCAATAGTATAAGTTCCATTTATAGAAACATTAAATTGAATAGCTTCATAATAATAGTTTGCCATTGTACAGTATATAGGGCGGAACCTTGGACTAGAAGAAGTCAAGGCAGACGAGTAGTATGATTGTATCAATACTAAACTGTCTATTAAAAGAACGGGAAAAACGATTCATAATTATGTCGAAGTTTTGAGTGTTTTAATCTTTTATTGTTGATAGTTTTTACTGCATTGTAGTATTTATGGTTCTAAAAGTTTTCGACTCGTTGATTTTTAGTCTCAATGATTCTTCAACATTGTATGACTGATAGATTGAAATGTCTCGCAAAATTATGAGTATCGATAAAAATATTAACTGTATAAGTAAAAAAAACGATTCGAAAACAGCTGTGAATAGTTAGCAAGTTACACATATGATTAGTTTGCATCGGGGAATATAACATTGTATTTTAAGATTATCTAAAACTACTGAGTATTATTGGCCGGTGAAACTTGTATACAACTTTATGGTCATTTAATTAACTTTTACTCTCGTATGCCAAGTTTATAAAAGAAATTCGAACAATGAAATTTCAAAGCGACATTTTCTTTCTTTTGATGAGTTTCAGAGTCGATCAAATGCTTTACAATATATATGAGTAAAAACTGAAATCTTCTATTAAATGATGTTTTTGAAGGAAGAAAATGAGACTGGGTGCAGCTAACTCATTGAAAGATATATGTGACATAAAACATCTTCTAGTACCTTTTTCTATACAAAATTGAATCATTAAATAATTAATTCTTTTAGTACAAAGATGATTAATAATCAATAAGTGTATATATGAGTGACTAGATTTTGAAGTAAAACATTACTTGTCCTTAATGAAGTAGTGGTTGTTGTGCGTATAGTACTTGTTGAATCACCTATAATGTAGGAAAATGATCAAATAGTACAAAATGAAATGCAAAATCGTGCTAGAATATGAAAAAGTAGTGGGCTAAAAAAGGATGAGAAAAAAATCTCAAAGAACAGCTATTAAGATGTTCACTCAAGGTTGGTCTCTTTTATTTTGTATTGAAACTGATCTATATTTTGAACGAATACATTTGTTTCTATGTACATGTCGCAGGAAGGCCAGAATTGTTATCAAAAGGCACAAAACTACTAACATAATTTCGCTTCACTTCTAGTGATCTTATTTTAAATTAAATAAGTTCATCAAGTTTGAAAAATAATTTATCTTAGTTTTATTCGGTGAATAATCTAGCATAACATTACTACTTTGTGGATATTTTTGTTTTAAATGCTCGTCTAGAAACGTGCTAATTATAAACTAAATAGACAAATAAAAATATTATTTGGTAACGGTTAATGAATGTTTTTTTTCGCCATACAAAGTTTTGAAAATTTATATCGAAATAATTGATGAACTTAGTACTTCACATAGAGTTTCCATTGATCGCAGTATCGACCATTGAAAATTCTTTCTTACATAATTTTCATTTTGACATGTTTTTATAAAATAATTAAATAAATAAATACTATATAATTGATAGATACATCATTTTCTGTTGAGATCTCCGTTGATTTTTTTTTTAAAGTTATTAAACTTTTTAACGTTATCGTTAGCAATTTTTTTCTCAACATCAGATGCAATAAAAATTTCGAAGTATTCTATAATCAATCAATACAATGATGCTGAAGCATAATTTTTCCTCTTTTATGCTTCTATGCTTACTTAATCTTCCCTTGTTCGGATGAGATAGAAGTTGAATCTAGTTACCATATCTTCTTTGTTCTTATATTTCCTAAGACAGAATACAATATGGTTATTTAGCAAAATCAGTTTTCTAAAAGAAATGAAAGAAATCTCTTTTTATGTCCTCTCTGAAGTTAATATAATGATATTTTCTAGAAACAATATCAAGTATGTTAAACAATTAGACGTATTCTATAATCAATTAAAAAACGTTTGAATGTTTTTTCCTACTTCTTCTCATTTTTTTTGTTTTCTTGGTCGAGCCAAAATATATTAACCAAATTTTATGAAAAATGGAAGAAATCATTTTTTATCTATAATCAGTTTAAAAAGTCGTTTGCAAAATAGTTTTCCTCTCTTTCGTTGCATAAACACAGTATAATACAATTCTATCAAACTGAACAATTTTGTTTGCATTGATCTTCACAAGCATTGTCCATTAATTGAACTAAGAGAATATTCTAGGACTTAAATTCAAACTCAGCTATACATAAGTCTAACCATGATTTTGAACAAATAGTAAAGCATAGAAAAGAATTCTTTGAAGGATTTAATCTTTAACAAATAATCTTTTTAGATAATACATTTAGAGGAAATATTCTTCGGATCATTAGCCTTTAATTTGAGTCAAAAATAAAGTTTAACGAATATCATCCAGTAATACGTTTTCAATAATAAAGATACATTAAATTATGATTCTTTTTTATTATAAGAAACAAAATAAAATAACAGATCTCTATCTCTGATATAAAAAAGAAATATCTTAACTATTAATGACGATGTCATATTAAAGTAAATGTGATGGAGTAAAGAATTTCCCTTAGTTATAAGCTAAATATAAATTAATTCATACTTTATTATTGTATTTCTCTTCATATCCTCAAAATTATCTGATTGACTTGTTAGCTTTAAATTCAAAACTTAAAATTATTTCAGTAATTTGAAAACAAATAATGGACATACGTTCAATAAAAGAAGTAATTCCATTCTAAATTGAACTAATATTCATTTCTCTTTTATAACCTATATCATATTTTATTATCTGCCAAACATAATTCATCCAAGAGATTAATTTACAGATCTCAAGCAATTTATCAAATTTTTAACAAAATTACAGATCTATCATCAAAGAATTAATATCTACTCTTTTTTTCAAAAACAACACAACTTTTTTAATCTGATTTTTATGTTTCAATAATCGTGAAGAGTAATCACGAAAGTGTCAATTGAAACAAACAAAGAAACAATCTATGGCCTCGTTCTATAATTTTTCTTCTAAGCATTCTCGTCAAAAAAAAAAGACGATAAAAGATACTGAGAAAACCTTTCTAACGTAGAAAAAGTAATATTAACAAAAGATAACCAAAAAAACATTTATTTTATATTGAGAAACCAAACTTTTCACAAATATCACAGTACAACAATACACTTCTTCGTATGAACAATTCGACCGGCTCGTTCGGTCTGCGAAAGTACGCCATCGAGAGATACTAAACACTACATATTAAGCTCACATCAGATATAGTGAACCTCACTCAAAAAATTACGGAATCCTATATCGTTCTCTGATATAAACAATTTTTGCTTGTAAAAACTAGCAAACTCTACATCTCCCTGGATCAATGCGATTCTCGATAAAAAATCAATAATGAAATTCGTATTCGAGAGTTGTGTGAAGTGATTTAAATATAATTTTCAAACTAATCGATTTTTCAAACTGTATTTTCAAATCAGGAAAATATGCAGACTTGTTTGACAACGTTATCACTGAAGAATGATAAAATTCGTTTTCCTAATATTGAATATTAAAATTTAAAACGCTTAAATTTAAGAGTCAATTTTGACTGACACATATTTTCAATCATCTCTATATAGCCGTAGAAATTAAGTGTTCCATGATTATATATTTTATTAAGGAAATTCCTCTAAATTGCATTGAGCTTTTACTTGACTTACTTATTTGAAAAAATCGAATCAATGCTGGATCAGTTGCCATAATTGAAAATGATCCTGTTGTACGTGCCTGAAATGTTGTTACAACTAAGATGCATTCTTTTGTAGTGTCAAATAATATTGAGAATATGAATTGTGCCTGGTCAGCGTTTCTATCACCCGAGTCCAAGCGATTCAAAAATGGATAATCAGGATTGAAACTATTATAGTATAAGTAACCAACTGTGAACATATCACTGTTATAGGATGGAACAGTATAATTTCCATTTATAGAAACATTAAATTGAATTGCTTCATGATAATTGTTGGCACCTGTACAGCCTGTGGGACAATATTTTGCATTAGAAGAAGTTAAGGCAGACGAATAGTCTAATTGTATCAATACAAAAGTGTCTATTAATAGAGCGAGAAAAACGATTCATAATTATGTCAAAGTTTTGAGTGTTTTAATCTTTTATTGTTGATAGTTTTTATTACATTGTAGTAGAAAAGAATAAACATATGCTAACTTCGAAAAATGAAAATATTATATTTATGGTTCTAAAAGTTTTCGACTCGTTGATTTTTAGTCTTAATGATACTTCAAAAGTGTATGACTGACAAATTGAAATATCTCATAAAATTATGAGTATCGATAAAAATATCATTCGTATAAGCAAGAAAAGGCGATTCAATAATAGCTGCGAACAGTTTGAAAATTATACATATGATTAATTTGCAATAAAAGGAAGAAAATCCATCTGGTTATAGCAAACTCATTGAAAGACATATGTGACATCAAATATCTTCTAGCACCCTTTTCTATACAAAATCAAATCATTAAATAATTAATTCTTCTAGTGTAAAAATGATTGATAAAGTGACTTGATTTTGAAGTAGAACATTACCTATGTCTGCTGAACTAACAGTCGTTATCCTTGTAGTACTTATTGAACCACCTATAGTATAGAAAAATGATCAAATAGTACGGAATAAAATGCACAATCGTACTAGAACATGAAAAAATAGTTGGGTAAAAAAGATGAAAAAAATGCCAAAGAAAAGATATTAAGAAGTTAACTCGACATTGTTCTCTTTCATTTCACATTGAAACTGATCTATGTTCTAAACGGACATATTTTCTTCTGAGTACATATACATTCTACTTACACAATCCTTACTTAATCAGCATGTTTGCTGGTGATTATTATTTTGATTATCACAATGCAATATTGTTTTAAATTATTTTTTATTACTTTTTCGATTTCGAAAGAATATAGTAAAGTTAGAGCGAGAGACGTTGAAGTAAATATCATGTATGGTTATCTTATCTTATATAGAGAATCATTCATAGCGACATTTAAATGAGTATTATTTTTTTCGATAAAAGAATTTCTTTTATCTTTCGATCGTATAAAAACTCCGAATATTAATGATCACTGCTCATATTTGCATTTTTTTCAAAAAAAAAGATTGAAGAATTCTTTGAATAAGAAAAAGAAGTCAATTCGAAAAGTATAACATTTTTCCTATGAAACAAAATTAACATGCATATTTTCAAAACATAAAAATGTTTAAAAGATTGAAAATTCTGTAGTGTTTAATTTTCATAAGCTTTATAGTTACCGTTTCGTGTGGTTGATTTGATAGAAGAACTTCTTTTTGTTGCTGTTTCATCAGACAATTTGATAAATTTTAATATTCATAAACTAATAAAGAAGATCTTACTTGATGGTACACCTTGTCGTTTTTTTTTATGGAAAAAGCTTAACAATTGCAAGTATGATCACTGCTGCTACTATGGCAGTCAATGTAAATAATATCATGAACTTTTAAAAAAGAGACCATTACGATGTAAGAAATTTTTTATTACAACCGATTGAAGATAAAGATTTGTCTAAAAGCTTGCGTATAGTAAGACGATAAATGCTTATAAAGATCAAAGAATTTGCAAAATGTTAAAAGAACTTTTATAATTGGTATTCATTATGTAGTTTTAACTTTGGAGAAAGACTCATTTAATTCAAAATTTTTCGTAATCATTGAATTACACCAATGTTTTGGATCACCTGTTAAACATTTAAACACTTCACAACATTTCGAAAATTAATAACGGCAAGCTTAATACTATGGATTCATAAAAGTAATTTATATATGTTTAATATTGCTTGTATTTTCTAATAGTAAATGCAATATTTTCATGTTCATTGTGCATGCAAAATATTTGTTTTGGAGACAGCGTACAGATTCTGACAATAATAATTGCTCTAAGATTTTTAGGGATCGTTTTGACAGTTATCGAGCTTCTATCTCGATACTGTTATCCTGTTGAAGTTTAAATCTACCTGTTCAAAAAGGAGAAAAGCTTCGCCGAACAATGGCTTTTTTAAATAATACTATACTTTACAAATATAATTTCCTATTTTCTAATATTCATGAATAAGACATTTTCTATAGATAGTTTTTTGGTCACACAGTAAAGAGTTCTTAACTATGACATTTATCTTATTTCAGACTCTATTGTTGATTGTCTGAGACTGGATATCTACTGGAAAAGTTTAGATTTAACTTCTAAGAGAAAACGTTAGTTCTGGTGTGAAACTCGTCTGAAAATCTATTTTTCCTTTTATTAAATATGTACTGTGTTAATGTCTTTTATATTCTTGAAATAGTTTATTGAATTTTGTTTTATCTTTCTTCGAATCACTAGTTGAGATACATTGAGACTATTGAAAATTATTTATATTCCTAAAAAAAACTCTGTGAATATATCATGTAAAGGGTGTTCCAGAAGTTCTGACGATACTTTAAAATTTATTGCTTTGACACATAATAAAAGCAAATTCTTCGAAACTTTCAGAGGTTAGTATACCTATGTAGTACTACATAACTACAAAGTTTGAAGTCTATATATTTTAATATAAATGAGTATATGGAAAAAAAACATTATCATACAGGGTGTGGGTGTGGGTGTTGATTTAAGTTTAAGGAATACACCCACAGCTACATCCAACCAAGTTGAATTAAGTAACAAAAGTCGGCACTATATTTTAACATAGTGTTTAATGTTCCAAAAGTTTTATCTCTAACTGGAATCACAACAACAATATTTATTTGTGAATATTATTGATATTTATCTTTTTTTAGATCCACTAAAATCCGCAGAATACATCAAGTCATTATCAATTATTTTATTAATAATTTGATAAGCAATTGCTGATATGTAAATCAGGCTATTTGTAAGGGTCAGAATGTATATTGAAATGTCCACACTTACATGAACAGGGTAAACCTTGGAATTCAATTTATTTTAACTAAATTCATTGGCTTCGTTTCGAAATGATACTTTTGTATGGGGATTTTCCATCACATATGAAGTTTCTCTAGCAATAAAGTGTTTTTGAAGAACAACAAATTAAATACAGTTTATTATGATGAGGAAGAATGATACTAAGATGTAAGTCATTCGTTATTGAGAAGAAGATCAAAGTATAATCATTAGTCAACTACAATAATTCTCTTGCTAAATGGTTCTCACAGACAAGTTTATTCCTGTAAATAATTTTCATTCTGGACTTATTTGTTATGGTTGATACAGTTCTGAAGAGCTAATTCCAACTCCACCTACAGCTAATACTTTTCCATTCTTTAACACGCATACTGAGTAAGCATGTCGAGCATAACTCAGGCTAGTGGTGATTGTCCATGCACCTGTTGATAAATCATACAATTCAGCACTATTTAGAACACCAATTGTGTCATCATATCCAGCAGCGACTAATACTTTGCCATTAGTTAATAAGGATGATGTGTGATAATATCGACCATAACTCATACTCCCAGTGAGTGTCCACATTCCTGTCGATGAATTATACGACTCAGCAGTCTGCAGATCACCTCCATTATATCCACCAGCGACTAAAACTTGTCCATTTGTTAACAGAGATGCTGTATGAACATATCGAGCATAACTCATACTACCAGTAAGTGTCCACACACCTGTTGATGGATCGTACAACTCAGCAATATTTAAAATACCATAAGTGCTAGAGTATCCACCGGCAACTAGTACTTTTCCATTTGTTAACACAGAAGCCACGTGATAATATCGATCATAACTCATACTTCCAGTGAGTGCCCACATTCCTGTCGATGGATCATACAACTCAGTAGTTCGTAGACCACCTCCATTATATCCACCAGTCACTAAAACTTTTCCATTTGTTAACACAGATGCTGTGTGAATGTATCGAGCATAACTCATACTACCAGTGAGTGTCCACACACCTGTTGATGGATCATACAACTCAGCACTATTTAAATAACCGCTAGTGGTAGAATATCCACTCGTGACTAATAATTTGCCACTTGTTAACATTGATGCTGTGTGAATGTATCGAGCATAACTCATACTCCCAGTTAGTGTCCACATCCATGTTGCTGGATCATACAACTCAGCAGTACTTAAGGAACCAAAAGAGGAAGTATATCCACCAACAACCAACACTTTTTCATTTGCTAACAAAGACTCCGTGTGATGATATCGATCATAACTCATACTTCCACTTAGTGTCCATCCTGCAAAAAAATACTAATTCTATGTATTTTATCAACAAAAAACATGTAGTATTCGTTTCTCAACAGTTCATAGTCATACCACAAGTGTTAAACAGACACAGATTGATCGAAGTGGAAGACGTTACGGCGTTGTTTATGACATAAACGACTAGCACACTGTGTATTTACGACCATAAATGCCCTGTTGCTATTCAACAGTTTACCTGTGATTCTGACTCCTTAATTTATGCTGCCGAGATCAATTGATTACTCTATAGTATTCAAGTCTTTTTTTGTTTTAGGCTCAGATGTATGCTCCTCAGAAAAAATCCTACAAAAAAAGGTGACAACAATTAAAGAAAAATAATAATAAAAAAAGAAATATTTGCTTTTTATCAATATGTTTACCTATTTTGCATAAATGGATAATATAGAAAGAAAATCAAAACAGAATATTAATGGGGTAAAACTAAACGAGAAATACTTTTATAGCTTTGCTCAGAGGATGATAAGTCTAAAAATAAAATGCTAAGCAATTTCATATTAAGGAAATAGAAAAAAAACTTATTAGTTTGTGCATTCAGAGTGAAAAACAAGAATTAATAATGTCAACGGAGAATACTTATTCACTCACGAAACCGGAAAGATCTAAGAGCTCGGGACGCATTCAAATGAATTTCTGACTTAAACGTTTTCGAATTCTTTACTCATAGATGTCATAATTCCATTACACTGGGCATCGAGAGTTTAACGTCATAATATCCATGAAGCATTCAAGTAAGGTGCATGCACTTCTAGATTATACGTATTACTTCAATTAGTAATCAACTTCTTGCTCCTGAAAGAACTACATATTCTAAAAGTTGATGAGTTTGAGTTGTTTGATGTATTATTATTAGGATAATGACTTCTATACGACACGGTATAGAATAATGCACCAAAACAACTCAAATTTCTCAACTTTTAGAATATAGTTGCATCTATGGATATTCAGCATCGTTGCCCGGTTATGTACCGAATGTGTAAGAGATGTATGGTTAACTTTGAGGAATACTCTGCAAGCTTGAAAGAAGGAAAAGTCGTTACTGGATGTAATCGGTTTATGCTATTACTCTCTTTATTTGCCTTTGCTTCAAACGAATGAATGAAAACAAAGAAAATTAAAAAAATAACGACAAAATCTCTGTAAACCTCTTGAAATTATGTTTCAGAGCAGACGAAGATCTTATTCCGCAAATAAATCTTCATATTGTGAAATATTTTCTAAGTGAAAGCCAGTATCGGTGAAATTCAATATGCGTAGTATTGATTTCAGTGAATTTCGTGAAAATGTAGAATTATTTTATATGTTCTCTGTAAAGACAAAGCCAAAAGTGTTGATATATGTTAAAAGTGTGTCCTTTCGTCGTTTGACACCATTATATAGGTATGACTTACATCTGGCTTCGCAGCAACTCTTCGGGTGTGGATAAACAAGAGATCAATACCCACACCCAATTTCTTGTAATTATTGTTAGCTTTACTATGTTATATGTAAGTCGAGATAATTTATATTTTTGAAGTGTAAAATTTTCAGACAACATCATTCTTTTTTCCTTAGAACATACTCGAGAGTTTAGAAAGGTATAAAAAGATTTGAATTTTTTGGATACAAAGTATTAAACGCGAATGCTATCCTAGGCATGTACCGAGCCCGAGCCCAAACCGAGCTACTCAGGCTCGGTCGGCTCGGGCTCGGTCGGGCTCGGGCTCGGTTAGGCTCGGGCTCGGTCGGGCTCGGGCTCGGTCGGGCCCGGGCTCGGGCTCGGGCGCGATCAGG
>CAJNSZ010002356.1:0-16083 GCA_905329745.1 Rotaria sp. Silwood2
ATAGAGCAAATCGAGGGCTACAAAATGGCTGAAAACTATTTGAAATTAAAATACTAACACACACTCATTTTAGGGTCACAAGATGATCGTAAAACATGCCCAGAAAAGGATATTTCCAGTTATTTTCGATTTAGTCTCGGAATTGTTTGTGGCTTTTCTTGGAATTTTCTCGTCTATGTTTTGTCGTACTTGTACTCTCACATCAGACTCGTATTCAGTGTCAAAAACTAGGTCGGAATACTTATTCCGACCTAGTTTTTTTATAAAACTTTTCTTGGAGAATGGACAGTCTCATCGAAAGTGTCACATGATTTGAATAATGAAAATGATTAGTTCAATTAAGCTGTGATATGAAAAAGTCAAATTGACAGTTTTGTAGAGATTCTATAGAACTACTAGCCGCATCATTTTGCGCTTCATGGTTTTCATCTTAACTTGCTCTTGTTATTGAGCTGACGGGGGCGCTGAATGATTACTTTATATTTGGTTGTTCAGTTCTTCGTTCGCATCGTGTGCTTGAATGGGTGCTCAGTTGTCCTTTTTCGCGATTAAAAGACAACAAAGCAGATTCTCGTTTCCAGATGCGTCCCGCTCCTCATTCAGATGTAATTGACGACAAAGTATAATATAATCTTAGTTTAATAATTCAAAAAGTATTCAATTATTGTATGCGAGATTATGTTAATAGAACGAAAAAAGAAAAGCTATGCAAACATAATGTTTCCCGAGCGACTTTCGCACGCTATTGATCCTCTTGTTGACGATTATGTAGTCTCACAGATGATCTTTTGGCCGGTTTCGATTCATTTTGAACCAATGACAAAGGTCGTTTCTCATTTGCCTTATTTTCTGCTTCTTCAATGTACCCGGCTTTTATTGTAAAACGATCGAATGCTTGTTGTACGGCACTGTCGTCTTTGTATGATTCCTGTGCAGAGAAAAGTGCTTTCTTCAAAGCGGATATATTAATTGACTCACTTCAGCGTCGTCTGCTTCATCATATCCCTCTCGTTCAATTGCTTCGTCAACAGTATCCTGTTGATTCGATGCTATGGAGCTTATTTGTTTATCTGTTGACTTTGACCTTGCCAACTTCAGTCGGGAAAAATAGCTTCGCACTTGTCCTGCTGTGAGCCATTCATCAAGGCTAAATAAAAATATTCCTTTCGATGTTTTGACCGTTTGCATTTCGATAACGATCTTTTCTGGCGTCCAAAACCGACCGCGTAGAGCACCATCATCGAATTTTTCCTGTGAGAGAAAGAGATTATCAACAGTCAGTTGTATAGGCAAAGATAATTTTTAGAAAGCAGTCAAATATCGGCAATTGAAACACATACGTTCATATATTCTTTTTGTGTCACTGTAAATTTGCCATGTATACAGGCTATTGGAAGCCCCCATCCTTTGTGTAGTTCTGGCAAATCATAGTCGTTTGGATCAAATGAGACTTGTTCAAATGAAAGTGAAAGTAGTCGTTTCTTTTCAGCTACTCCGAGTTTGGATTGGTAGGTTTTTTTTGCCGTATCCAAAAGACTATACTTTTCAACTAGTCGGCAATGATTGCCTACAGCCAAATGTACTAATAGATTGCCAAATTTAGCAAACGACCGTATGCAACCCTCTTCAGAACATTCAAACAAGCGAGGGATCGCAGAAGACCTTTTCATTGATCCATCGTTGGTGTTCGTGGTTGTTGAGGCTGCTACCGTGATTTTTGATGACGATGTGAATTTTACCATAGACGATGGATTAACTTTATCAAGAAGACCGATCATGGCTGCCTGAAAAATGCAAGCATACGCGGGCGACATGCCGAAAGAGAGACCAAGGCACGCGCAAAGGTTGCCAAACAACATCTTATTCGTTCTAACTTCAAGTCTAGCTTAGGATTCAGTCTTCACCGAAGTTTTGGTATTTGACTCAATCATGATTCTGTAGATCTCTAAGACTAATCAGGACTAAAAGTCAAAAATCCTACCAACGACTGCATAGCTTACTTCTGTATTCAACTTTTTGTACGGTAACAGAAGCCCTTCGCCAATGTCCCATGCTCGAAACACACGTATCCCTTGTCGCTCATAACAAACGTTATGCAGCTGTTTTATATTTTTCAATTCAAGTTTCGCTTTCTGTTGAGTAGGCACGAATCGACACTCGACAACATTGACACTTTTTACGCCGCCGTATGAGAGACACGCTTCAACGAATTGTTCGGCGTTTGTTACATCGTGCTTTTCGTTGTGATATCTGCGCACGTGAGATTTGAGCACCGCTCCATAACGATCACTCGAGCCTAACAATCAATAAATTGAGATTGTATTCATAGTGGCTCGTAAAGAAGAGATTACCTTTCCCTCCTTGAGGGTCGGCAAAATCCATTCGTCGAATTGCAACACCTGTCTTATTTGAAATCAGTGGCATTGACAAAATAGTATTAGCTGAGTGGTAACAGCCTGCATTGTCGGAACGAATGCAGGCTTGCTCGATAGATGGATCATTCGCTTTGAGAGTCATCAAAATGTCACAAATAATGGCGACTACGAGATCACTGTCTTGAGCACATTGGTCGAATACATGCACGAAAACAGTATGCTCGAAGTCAGTTGCATCTACAAAAAGTAATAAGAAGTAGCTTGTCATGTTAAAATTACATTCATATCTTATACTTGTTCTAGAGACATCGTATAGATCATTCTGTTCTTCTTCATCGTTTAACAAAGTTTGGTCGAGTTTATCGGCATCATCACTGAAGTCATCATCGGATTGTATTTCAGCATCTTCAAAAGCGTTGTCACTATCTATCCGTTGCTTAACCACGCGAGAGACGACAGTGATGTGCCAAGTAATACCTCGTTTACCAAAGAAATTTGATTGCGGCTCTCTGTATTTGACAGGAAGCCACCTTACAGAAGAACAAAATATTTCGCCTAGCTAAGACTGAAAAAAAAACATCTGTATCTTACTTCATGGCAAAGTCGAGGTTTAAAAAAACAGCATCATTTGGAAGTATTTCAAGGACTTTATCTCTACCAAGATCTTGATTTATTGATCGCAAGAGATGACATTTCCAAGCTTGAATTGAACTACATGCTAGGTTGTATCTATGCTTTATGCGCTTTGTCTCCTCTTGGTCAACAACATTTTCATCGATTGCTTCACCCAACTCTAGCAACGATTGTGTAAGGTTTGAACATTCGAGACAAAGTTCATCATGATCGTGATCATCACATGTTTGCGAGTAATAGCTAGAAGTCGGGTCGCTGAGTGAAAAAGATATACAATGATCAGCGACATGAGACGAGCGTGAGACATGAACTTTGAAGTCTGACTTCAAGTACTGTTTTCCTCTTTTCAAATTATCCACTAATCGACGACGTTCACTGGTGTCAAAATGGAGGTTATCAATAATTGATACAAGTTGATCAAACGCTTCGGTACCGTTCGCAGCGAAATAGTTGAGACCTTGCAATGATCGCCGAGTAGACGCTTTGCATTCGCTCAAAATTTTGTACAAAGACGATTCACCCAGCGTGGGAAACTCAGGGAATAACTCTGCGGTGTATTTGTAATACTGGCTAATAATTCTTGTTACCTGGTAGTTTCGAATAGTATCAGGAACAAGCAATTTTGTGCCGTCGGATAATTTGAGAATACGCTCCCCAAAAGGGACATCAGTGCATACATAATCGCTAACGATAAAATCGATAAAATGCTCTACTTGTTCTGGTTCGAATCGAGAAACGGTAGGTGGTGGATGTTGCACAAGAGTGCCTAAAGCCGATTGACCCGCATGAAAACGAGCAGAGGTGAAACGATAGCGCGTAACACCCGGAATAAATGATCGAACCAGATAGAGCGGCACTTGAGGGGCCACGATGGACAGAATATATCGGCGGGTCGGCCAGTTCGAGGCACTTTCATACGCTTCGCTAATACCTCGCATAATAGGCACCAGCTGCCGATCCATCATACTTGTTTCTGACTCTTCAAAAATAAAAAATATATCATGCATAAAAGCAACGATAGTATCAGACAACGTACCCTTTGCATCTCCAAATAACTCTCTTCGAACCTGGGTCGAGTCATCCTGGGCCAAAAAGTCAATTATTAATTGGATTAACGTACGTGCAGACAAAAGAAAGTTTGCTTTCGATTGAGCCTGTAATTTTTGATAGGAACCTGTTGTTTTCACTACTTTGTTAGACCCACATAGTTCAAGAAATCGATTAAGTGTTTCGCGTTTCTTTCGTCGCACTTCGAGGGTCTTTTTGTCTTCTTTGCTGCTGATTGATGCTACTGATGGCGAGGATATGTAACTACTATCAGATGCTTTGTCGTTGTCTTGCTCCTCATCATCACTATCAGCAATATCGCCAAGCCATTCGAATGCCTTTTCATGCTGCTTGACCTTCGCTGCGTCAATATGTTCAATAACAGAGTTGCGACAAGAGTGACAAATAGTCTTGCCATAGGAGTGCCGCAAATGAAAGTGTTCAAAGACGACTAGAGCTTGTACTGGATTGATATTGCGTGTACTCACATTCTGAAAGATACGTATATGAATACTAAAAGCACTGAGGCTGAGAAGCAACAAATACTCACCACCCGTGACTTTTTTTGAGATAAACATAGCCAACATCTCTTATTCTGTGTTAGCCAAAACTCTCTCAAATATTCTTCCTTGTGAAATGAACATACGAATGAAGAACGCAACGGCAAAGGATCCTGATAGAACCGATCGTCGCAGAGCAACAGAATTTGGATAATTGCAGTAGCGCCAGGAAAACAGCGCTTGTAACATTCATCATGACGGAGATCGAAAAGCGTGGTGCATCCGCCATGACAAAGACCATCATGCGAAAAGATGCACGTTTGTTCACTCATCATGTTAGTGTAAGAAAACACGCGACTACAAATAGTTCCAAGTCCTTGACTATTATCCAAATCGTTCGCTTACCTATAAGAACAACTAGATGTCGTCGTTTTCACGTTTTTCGAAAATCAAAAAAGATTTGCTCGTTCTAGAAAAATACTACGTACTCTGAGAGCACACCAAAAGAAGAATGACTCTGTGATATTTTATTGCATATCTTCTCCTTTCGACTCCTCTCATCCTCACAAGCATATATCGAATTCCCTCTCCCACAAAACAAATATTTCACTCTCACATGCCTCCACATATCAGACACGTTCTAGAAAAACAGAAGCCAAAAGAGAAGAAAGAATATAAGAGAATGCACCAAATAACAATTCCGAGACTAAATCGAAAAAAACTGGAAATATCCTTTTCTGGGCATGTTTTACGATCATCTTGTGACCCTAAAATGAGTGTGTGTTAGTATTTTAATTTCAAATAGTTTTCAGCCATTTTGTAGCCCTCGATTTGCTCTATCCAACGACGTATTTATTTTTTTGGTTAGTTGACATTCCACTTGAAAAATAAGATATTATTGCAAAAAATTGCCAAAAAATTCTTGTAAAAAATAGGATGCCTGGAATAGTATGCTGACCCTGCCGGTTCGTGTTTAAGACTAAAAGGCATATCAAGTATACAGTTTTGTAGAGCGAGCTTTGCTCTATCTTTTGAGATATTGCACGGACTCAGTCAATGAATCATTTCAGAGAAATTATCAAAATACTTTACATGTATGATAGAAGTTATATTTGTTTAGTGGCACGTGAGACCTCTTCCATGTTTACCTCATAACTTTTGAAGGGAACAATAAAAAAGTCTGAAACTTTGGATTTATAGGTTTCTACACATGGGCTTTCGTTTCCAATAATAAAAAGGGTAGGTCAAAAATTTGAGAGTATGACCATGCTCGATGCCCTCATGGACCCTCTCTTAAATATATTCATAGTTTTTTATTACATCCAAATAGTTTTAAAAGACTTGGATCAACATTGTCATGGTGTTCAATTTAAACGTTCTAACAATATAAAAATATATTTTTTTTAAAATTAATTTTAAAAAAAGTATTATAGTCAATCGGAATTATTAGTTAATGTTTATACTTTACAATTATTTTATGTATTTGTTGAAAGTTAAGCTATAAGTTCAAGGAAACGATCTATCTCTTGCTATTCAACAATAAGCAATAGGGGCTTTATCTCATGTAGTAGAATGAATAATAAAAGAAAAGTCTCAATTATTTATTAAAGAAACACAAAAATGACATCATCCACTGTAAGATTTTATTAGAACATAAATTTTAATTGAAAGCTTATGGAGTAAAGCATCACTTGATGCAACTATTCGATCAGTACTTTGACAATGTAGAAGAATTAAAAGTGAATCAAGAAGAACATGTATTGGACTTGTTTTGTACATATATTCCAGTATTACCTGGCATTATAAATTAATTACATTAGCCTTTTTAGGACCGTGGTACAAGGGTTGTACCACCTATTTATCCGGCAGGGAATATGTTTCGTTTACACTCAACTGTTAAAACTTCTTATATATATAGGTCTTGGAGTGCTCCAACTGTCATATTATACATATATTTTCCTGACGGTGTATATATTCTTCTCAGACATTCACTTTTCTTTCTGTAATTGTGCAATGACGTGATAGTTTGCCTCTCTTCCTGTTGACATGTTGTTTTACTAGAATATTCAGTAAGATTCTCACTTTCTATTGCTCTTATATATTGCCAAGTCTTGAGGTGCGGCAATGAAAATACGAAACGACATAGAGAATATTGAGTTTCTTCCAGTCAATGAGAGAGAAGAAACAACTCAAGAAACGATGACTAATAGAGAGAAATAGAGGAATAACCGAACAAATTGGAAGGAATGATGTATATGCCAGAATGAATTATCGTACTTGAACTATTTGATTTCCCTGGTTTCGTCTCTCTGTTATGATACTGGACGAACAAATTTTGGGCGACCTCCTTCAGACAAGAACCATAAACTAGCATCACCACAATCTGCTGATCAGTTGGATGGTGGAATGCATTTGCCTATCAATGGAATACGAAAGAGATGTGCTTACTGTAGCACAAAAGAAGTGCAAGTTCGATCAACCATCGAATACTCTACTTGCAAACTGGCTTTTTGCGTAACAGACGAGAAAAATTGTTTCTTTGAATAGCATAAACTTTTCATGAAAAGATTTTGAGTCAAATTCGATAAACTGATGAAAAAGAAGCAATTTTCGATAGAAAAAAAATCGGTCCTGAAAGGGTTAAAACTTCTAATAGTGAACACCTCTTCTAGATGAACACACCTTGGTTCTGAATGTGGACGCATTTTTATAGTCCTGACTGTATATATCCACTTCATCAATATGAACATGAATAGAGGACGCCATCTCGAATAGACGAAAAGCAGTGTTTTAAGGGACACAAAATGCGATAAATCTAAGGGCGTCATTAGTTTTGCTTGGACACCTCTCCTGTCTGAACACCCTGTTGTACCGAACGATTTTCGTCAGTCCCAACAATGTTCACATTAGAAAAGTTTTACTGTATTTAGGTATTAAGGCTAAATAAATTCTAAAAAATAATTCAATCTTGTTCATTAGTTCAATGAAGGGTTTGGGTGTGGGGTGTGGGTGTGATTGATCACTTAAATGAACACCCACCCACACCCTGATAACACATTCTTTATTTTTTCAGAAAAAAACCCGGCACCAAAGGGTTAAACTACTCTCTACCAAAGTAGTGTATGATTGAGATATAGAATGAAGAAGAAACATTTCCTAATGTCCAACAATAAGAATAGTGAAAAGTCCAATGAATTCGTTTAGTTTACTTTACAATGACTGTGAACAAACCTCATCAGGTATTATCTAACAAAATACGTTGAAGAATACAATCAAGAATGCTATAGCCATAACATACATAAATGATTTCAGCAAATTCTCGTTAGTTGACTTCAACACAACGTTTGACTATTGTAAGTTCTTTAAGTGTTTGTTGATGATGATATAGTGTATTAAATAAAAACAATCAATTTATTGCTTATTTAACCAACAATATGAAGTTCTAAACCTTGTACTCTGAATTTCATCGATTTGATAAATAAAAATGTGTTTCATTTGATGAATTGGCTAATGATAATGCAATTGTTTGATGTGCTTTTGATATTGGCAATGATGAAACATAGTTAACAATAAGAAAACAAATTTGATTTATATGACAAATAGAATAAAATTTTTCGTGCTTAAAGTATTAGCTGCGTTGAATCCTGAGCATGTTCGTGATTTATCTCTTGGTTTAGTATCAATTGCTACAATAAAATCATTCATTAAATTACAAAAGAAATATGTAAAACTTGAATTTATTTCGTCGACATTGAATAGTTTCAAAAACAAATAAATTAGGGATAAATTCGCAATTTGAATTAAATGCTCATTCATTCGAAGATTTTTTTCTAGTTTTTCATTTTTGTTAAGACTAAATGCTTCTAATGATCTGTTGTTGTTTCCTTAAAGAAAAAAATCGACACTGTCTTCAGTAGAATACAAAGTTGTGCAACTACTAGGATGGATGCGAATGAAGGTGAAATGAATGCTCACACCCATCCTCATTAGATTGCTTGTACTCGGATAGCTCCTGTATGTATGTCAGGACCCATCATAAAAGACTTCACAAGATAAGGGGATCTGCAATTTTGCTATTAATTACAACCTCTAATCTCAAGTTTTGACATTCAAAACTATAAATTTCTTTTCACAATGACAGATGGCGTTTATTTACGCTGCAATAAGAGCTACTGTTATCGGTTTCCATCGCCTGATCACAACCGACATATAGGAGTTCGAATAGAAACCATCTGATGGACCATGCAGCAAGATTGAAACCGGTTATGATAGTTCTTACTGTAATTCATCTATAGAATGGTCCTTCTGCAAACAATGGTCCACATATAGATAAACGGTCGATTCTTTCTCTTTTCCGTCCGTCCAAGACGCACATACTTATTGAGCGTGTTTTTAATGTGATCATCGTATTTCAACATGTCGACAACAGAGAACATTGAGAAGAACCAGATGTCGATTGTTCCTCTGTCAAAAGGTCAAGCATCTATGAACTCGTGTTCGACGACAACAACACTCGAGTCCATGTCAAATGAACTTCTTATGGAATTATTCGAATATTTTGATTGGTATTCTCTATATTTCATATTCTCATCGCTTAACTCTCGTTTCGACTCTGTTCTCACCTATGTTCATAACATCGATGTTAATCTAGACTGTATTCCTTCGAACAGGATTTTGTCTCACATCATTCGACACCTTCCATCACTCGATCCATATCGGATTAGATCTTTTAGGTCGTCTATCAAGTGTCACAGCGAGTTTGTACTACGTGACAAACTCGTTGTCGACCATTTCACGTGCATTCGTTCACTCACTCTATTGAACATCGATGATGAAACGGATCGTCTATTCAATATTGTAATATATCATCTTGCAGTGAATCTTGTTCATCTCTCTTTGTCGTATGTTAGATCAAATTATTGGTATCTCTATCTCTTCATATATCCCAAACTGCGTCAATACCTCTTGCCGAATGCAACATTTTCTTCAGAGCTTATTCATCTTCAACCGAACACAGTCCAATATCTTCAAATTAGTCATAAACAAAGTCTAATACACGAGGTGGCCACTATACTTCTTGCTCATTCGCCTCATCTTCGACGACTCAATCTGCACGTGGCGAGCGATATTAATGAGTCATCGAATATACGACCTTTTGTTCGTCCTTCCTCTCTTCCACCATCGGCGCTCATCCATCTGACTGTGCAATCGTCTTTGTTGTTTTTCTTGTCGATCGAATGGCTACTTGCCTATGTACCGCGTCTTCGANCGGTGCTGTGGGTGTTTTTAATGTGATCATCGTATTTCAACATGTCGACAACAGAGAACATTGAGAAGAACCAGATGTCGATTGTTCCTCTGTCAAAAGGTCAAGCGTCTATGAACTCGTGTTCGACGACAACAACGCTCGAGTCCATGTCAAATGAACTTCTTATGGAATTATTCGAATATTTCGATTGGTATTCTCTGTATTTCATATTCTCATCGCTTAACTCTCGTTTCGACTCTGTTCTCACCTATGTTCATACCATCGATGTTAATCTAGACTGTATTCCTTCGAACAGGATTTTTCTCTCACATCATTCGACACCTTCCATCACTCGATCCACATCGGATTAGATCTTTTAGGTCGTCTATCAAGTGTCACAGCGAGTTTGTACTACGTGATGAACTCGTTGTTGACCATTTCTCGTGCATTCGTTCACTCACTCTATTGAACATTGATGATGAAACGGATCGTCTATTCAATATTGCAATATATCATCTTGCAGTGAATCCTGTTCATCTCTCTTTGACGTATGTTAGATCAAATTATTGGTATCTCTATCTCTCCATATATCCCGAACAGCGTCAATACCTCTTGCCGAATGCAACATTTTCTTCAGAACTTATTCATCTTCAACCGAACACAGTCCAATATCTTCAAATTAGTCATAAACAAAGTCTAATACACGAGGTGGCCACCATACTTCTTGCTCATTCGCCTCATCTTCGACGACTCAATCTGCACGTGGCGAGTAATATTAATGAGTCATCGAATATACGACCTTTTGTTCGTTCTTCCTCTCTTCCACCATCGGCGCTCATCCATCTGACTGTGCAATCGCCTTTGTGGTTTTTCTTGTCGATCGAATGGCTACTTGCCTATGTGTCTCGTCTTCGAACTCTTCATATTCGGGTAATGTCATCTTGTGAACGGATGGTCAATCCGAATGAATGGAAACGAGTTTTGCCATCCAATCTTACCCGACTCGATGTTAGTGTGGAAGTGAAGGAATTACTCATTTTGCCGTTGGAAATTTCCCAAGAAAACAATGATTTTTGGCAATCGCGACATTGGATCGTCACGATTGTCGCCGATCCATTTCTCTATCTTCATATGCATAGCTGAAGATGCACCGACCTATTCACTCCGCGTTTTAGTGTTCAATACGCGTTGAATAGTCTCCTCGTATTTACTTCTCTATGGATATTCTTATGCAAATTCATGTCGATTGACTGGAGTAATTCTCTTTCCCATATTGAATGCTTGGAAAACTGGTGCAAACGAGCGTCAATCATGAGAATTTTTAATAAAGTACTTTCAACCTTTATCACTCTCTTAAGATAGCTTGTTGGTCGTCAATTTCGACGATCGAATCAACAAACATTGTTTTTCGCCTAATTGTCTCGACGAGAGAAAATAACTGTTTAATCTTTCGTTTTCGAAAAGATCAGTAATGTAGCAGAATTATAGAGAGTATAAAGGAATTCATCTTTACATATAATATCTTATTGGATCGGCTGTTGAACTAACACGACAAATAGATTCTAGATTTCTATATCGCTTAGTCTTCACGTTGAGAAAAAACCTTAATCATATTATCGTTTGATTGACAAGTTTCGAAAATACACCATAAAAAAGTGTTACATAAGGGTGATATTCTTTTATCTTTTGGGCTACATTAAAATACTCACTTATATAATCAGCTGTTCAATTTGTTTCAACAAATATTAAACAACGTTCAGATTCTAAACAAAAAAAGCTAAATTTCGAAATAAAAATCTTTTTCGTACTAAGATTTTATTCAAGTAATTGAAAAATTCGATCTTTTTTAAATGCATTTGGTACTTCTTCAATAGTTTGTGCTATATCTTCATTAGTAGCATCAGGTTTACCAACAACAAGAAAGATATAATTACCACGTATAAAATGTTGAGCTAATATTCGAACTCTATCAGAAAATGTTGCAGAAAATATAAATGTAAAACGTTCATATTTTGATGGTAAACCAGAGCTTCTAATTTACAAATATCTCGTTCAAAACTTTTGTCAAGCATTCTTAAAAGAAAAAGATGAAATTGAACTAAATAAGAGAAGTTTTTTTTCAGACTGATCGGTTTGATCAAGGACGAAATATTTCACTTTTGTTAATGAAATCTTTAATAAAAATTTAAGATTTTAATATTAAAAACTAAATTAAATTTACTCGGTATTTTTCAAGCATATCTTTAAGACGACCGGTAGGAGCTAATAGAATATGAAAGTCTTCTCGAAGACGATGGCAAATATCGAGCATATCATGACCACACCAACAGCAGAACCTATCTAGCACATAACAATCATAGAAAAAAAACGATAATTTTGTTTCTTTTTATAACGTACAAAGTATTACAGCAGTTTGATATGCAAATTTTCTTGCTTCACGTTCTGTTTGTAAAGCAACTTCACGTGTAGATGAAAGAATAAGACAAAGAGGTGATGGTGGATCATGTTTATCATGTAATTCATTTGAATAATATTCAATTAAATTTGAAATAATTGGTAAAAGAAAAGCAGCCTAAATAATTAATTAATATGAAAATCAAACTTACTGTTTTGCCGAAACCAGTTTCTGCACAAGCTATTATATCATCTTCTTCTCGTATACAAGGTATTGTATAACGTTGAACAGGTGTTGGTTCTTCAAAATGAACACGACGAATATTTGATAAAACTTGTATATCAAGATTAGCTTGTTCATAGAATTCAATTGGTTTTACTTTGCTTATTAAATCATTATTTGATCAAAGAGAAGAAAAAGAAGATTAATTACCTTCAGGTATATAACGAACTGGTGTTTGATGATATTTTCCAAAATTTTCAGCTTTTTCTACTACATCATTGAAAATATTATCGTTTGTTGTCGATGGAACATATTGTTCAATAGGCGGAACACTAACAGCTAACAAAAATAATTATCGCCTAAATTGAATCCTCATTCAGCATTACTTTGGTGACTTGTACTAAATAATTTGCATTTCTGTGCTAAAAAACAAGTTTTTTTTATTTCGAAGTCCACCACCATCATTGAAGCCACCAGATATTGTTAAGTTGTTAAAAGTCGTGCGTCTATTAGAAACTTCTGAATCATTACCATTAAAGATTCCACTTTCTACATCACCTCGCCAACTACTAAAAGTTGGTTTTGAATCACACAAATCAACTTTATCATGTTCATATTGGTCTGTCGAATTAGGAAATGCGAGACGCCGCCGACATGAAATCAATTTTCCTGTAACTACCACTGCCTGTGTTACTTAGTGAGCGAAGGAGGAAGATTCCTGAATTTGCCGTACATATGTTATTTCGCTTGATAATCTCTCNTCGATATACGGCCTGTGTAAAGTGGAAATAACAACCTACATGATTACAATTAGGAAACTAAATAAACTAACATATAGCTATGTCTATTCAAATAAAGGTAATGTAGCATTTACTTCATTACTAAGAACCTCTGTTAATGCTGGTTCAAAATCCGACATAATAGTAACCGGACTAAATTTCATATTCATTTCAGTAGCAATATCTTGTAATTCACGAAATAAATATTTATATGTTGATTTTTTTTTGTCAGGAAGAAGACCAAAAACACACACAAAGCGTACAAAGCATTAGAACAATAAAGTTCTCTGTGATAAGATAAAGTCATATTTATATTGTTGATGTTTAATAGCATGTAAACGATAGACTTGTTCGAATATCAATGGTGAGGCACTACCCAGACAGTTATAAAAATGGAGTAATGGCATTAAAATGCCTTAAAATCGACATAATTTTAATGATGCAAAACTGTCACAAAAAATGCCCAAAAAATGCCTCATATAGAAAACATTAAAATGGCTATTTTTCGACTAAGTGAAAATGGTTTTAAAAATGATAAAAGAATGCGTACAACACAAACCATTTTTTGGCATTATTTGTGACTGTTTCGCATCGTTATAATTACGTCACTTTGAATGCATTTGAGTGCCATTCTATTAGGCTGGAACATACGTTCTGCACGTTTTTTTGTTTTATAAGCAAACTTGAGGCTTTATATCTCCTGATCAGAAAGGGTTAGAAATCTGAAATTTTTAATATAGATAGATCTTTAAGAGTACTATCTACTTTAAAAATTTCAGACTTCTAACTCTTTCCAATCACGATATAAAGCCTCAAATTTCCCTAAAAAACAAAACAAAACGTGCAGAACTTATGTTCCAATCTAATATCATCACTAACCTTACTCGCACATTTTCTTATCTTTTTTTTTTCATGTGATATTCTTTCTGCAGTCTAGTTTGGTATATATTCTCTGAATATCGTTGCTGCTATCAGAAATATCTTATCTACATAATTATACTCGAATTAAAAGTGTACTTTTAGAAAACAGCCAAAAAGATTTCAATTTTCCCTAGAGCTAAAACTGACCAATGTTATCAAGTGTCACGTATAGTGCCCTGCGGTTCCTAACATTACCAGGGAACCGAACCGAAACCGTCGGTTCCGGTTCGGTTTCGGTTCCCGAAATCGAAAAAAAGCGGTTCCTTTTTCGGTTCCTAAAATTTTCTCGGAACCGAAAAGGAACCGCTTTTTTCGATTTACTGGAACATATAAAATAGCAAGTCATTGATTTACGGTTCCGGTTCCCATTTCGGTTCTACCCGTTTTTTTTCACGGTTCCGGGTAATAGAAACAGAAAAATCCGGTTCTCGGTTCGGTTCTCGGTTCCAAAAAATTGGAACCGCAGGGCTCTAGTCATGTACTATTTTCATATATCCCATTTCGTTTGTAGAGGTATTTCATCCATCAGAGAGTTATTTCTGTTGTTTTGCATGGCTCATAAACATCGGATGAAATTGAGTGCACAACGAAAGACTTCTCTTTCATTGTTTTCATGCCTATCAATTTTCTAATTCTATAATAACCTTATCAAAAGACTGTTTCAATTGATAACTTGAATCTTTTTTTTGTAAGATAAGTCTCTCTGAACGAAATGAACTGCTTTAAAATGTGTGCATCGTTCTTTGACGAAAAAAAAGATATTTTAAATTGCGCTATCGGTTTCATCAAATGTTTATAAGTCGTTTTGAAGGATAAAGATAAATATAATGGACGAGTCAGAATACTATTCTATGCGGCTTTAAACGAAGCATTTTTGTGAAAACAGAAATGCAGCACGACCTAGTCTGCCAAGAAATGTTGAAAATACAAAAAAGAGCTATTGTTTCATGTCATTTATCAAGTTATTGACGTCTTGGGTCTCTCAGACACTCCTTTACAACAAGAACTAAAATGCTTATCTTTTACCTTGAATGTGATCATTGATAAATGGGTTAAAAACCTGCAAGGACCTTATTTGAGAATATTGGCAAGGGGGAACAAACTGATTTCTTGGTTTCTTGATTTCCTGATTTCTAACCTCGTTCTCGTGATTTCTAATGATTTCTCTTGATTCCTAGTGATTTCCAACGATTTCTCTCTATTACAAATGATTTCTTATAGTTTCTAAAGATTGGTAAAAACAAAAGCCAAACTCTCATCTTCTATCGCGTTATTAAGATACGTTTTATAACAATTATATTATTAGGTAAACATTGTATATATTTAGTTTTTAATACACAAAACAACAGTAAAGCAGTAGGAAACTGTATTATTATACATACAACTATTATTTCTTTTATTAATTAATATCAAAAGTTAGAAATAAAAAAAAAGTTATGAACTTCTAACACGTGACAATCTCTCAGCAGAAGATGTGGATGTGGTTGAGGGTGTGGGTGTGAGCGTCAGTGAGTGTACGCATACGTTTCCTCACCACACCTACACGCACATCCATCCCACATCGACCTACGTACTCACCCACACCCACGCTCACCCATACCCACACCCACACTCTACCTCACACTCAACCTAAATCATCTGAGTTCAACGAAAGAATTTCAAATGGATCATCACAAGCAAGAAGACATTGTGCACTACTAATATATTGGAATTTAACAGAGGAGGAAACAGCGAACTTCAAGGCTTCAAGAGACTTCATGAGAATTCATGGGACTTCGTGAAACTTCATTGGACTTCATTAGACTTCAGGTGACTTCATGGGATTTCACCAGAATTCAATAGACTTCAAGACTACATAAGCGTTCGGGAAGCCTTAGAAATTGCATCGAGGGTGTGGGTGTGGGTGTGGGTGTGGGTGTGGGTGTGGGTGTGGGTGAGTACGTAGGTCGATGTGGGATGGATG
>CAJNSZ010002357.1:0-16082 GCA_905329745.1 Rotaria sp. Silwood2
GTGGGGGGGTGGGGGGGGGGGGGGGTGTGGGTGTGGGTGTGGGTGTGGGTGTGTGGGGGTGGGTGTGGGTGTGGGGGTGTGTGTGTGTGTGGGTGTGGGTGTGGGGTGTGGGTGTGGGTGTGGGTGTGGGCGTGGGCGTGGATATGGGTTTGAGTGCGTCAGGAATAGTCATACACCCACAGCCACAATCATAGCCACACCCACATGCACACGCACCCCACACCCACACTCACCCTCAAGATAGTTCTGAGGTAGAATTTACGGTGGAAAGCTAGACATTTGTGAACTCTAAATTTGGAGCTCACTTTTCTTGATCATGATTCTTCACGTACAATATTCACAGATGAATTTTCGTTTCAACTATTTTCGCAACACTGTTCATCGTTGGTCAAGACATCCGAATGATGAATTTAAACGTATACCTAAAATTTGGTCGATCGTAAGACACAAAATTTAAAAATAAAACTCAAAAACATTCAGGAACTAGAGTTTGTTTTAGCTGAAGAATTCAAAAATGTTGAAATTAATGTAGTAAAGAAAATCGTGTGGTATTCATGAAAAAAAAAGATGTTTGTCTCTTATTTCTTCTAAAGATGAATGAATAGAATATTGGAAAAAAAATAGTGTCAGATATTACTCATCGTAGGCTATCAATCAATACATGAAACAATTTGAGGGTGATATATTTATAGGAAAATACTGGTATAACAAGATTTCCAAGATTTTTCGTCGAGTCTGTATGTTTATAACTAATCAATTACGTGTTATTTATTTACAAAAAAATAAGGAATTTTTAAGTACACAATATAATTAAAAATTTAGAAAGATAATCTTGTTAAAAGTGCATCAGTATCAACATCCATAGGTAAGTCACCGAAAATTGAACCTCGATTAGGTCCAAGACGTGATGAACAGAATGCATTACTGACTGTTTGTGGTAAACGACGAACAAGTAAACCAGCTTGAAGACATAAAGCTAATTGTGTAGCTAATGTTCGTGCATGACGTTCGAGCAGATTCGATGGAAGATCTTTTGTTAATAAAGTTTTTTCAACACGTTCTAATGCAGCATCTAAATGTTTATTTGAACCTTTAGTTTCATGCATAAATGATAAATAAGCTTGAAGAGATTCAGGTGATTTTCTCATTGAACGTAAAATATCCAAACAAATGACATTTCCACAACCTTCCCTTAAAAGAAAATAGGCATAGAATGATATTGTATGAGTTTTATTAATTGAATATTTACCAAATACTATTAAGCGGAGCTTCACGATATATACGTGGCATCATAGATTCTTCAACATATCCAGCTCCACCAAGACATTCTAATGCTTCATAGGTTGTCTCTGGTGTCCGTTTACATATCCAAAATTTTGCTATTGCTGTAGCTATACGAGCGAATGCTCCTATCTCGCTGGTATTATTTGAATGAATATTATTATATGTCGCATCAAAAAGTGTTGCAAGATACATAACAAGTGTGGTAGCTGCTTCAGATTCAAGTAATAAATCAATTAAAACTTGTTTCATTAATGGTTGATCGATTAACAATCGTCCAAAAGCTTTACGATGACGTGCATGCCTAGTTGCCTAATATATAAAGACAAAAAAAAGAGATTTTTAAATAAATCATGTATAGAGAAAAATATGTACTTGGACTAAAGCTTGTCGCATTAATGCAGCACTTGAAATTGCACAATCCAAACGCGTACCATGAATCATTTCAATAATGACTTTAACACCATCATGTTCTTTTCCCAATAACCACTAGAAAATCTCTGAGATTTTATTGAATACAAAAATAAATATTTTACTTACAGCTTGAGTATTATTAAATTCAATTTCACTTGATGCATTTGAACGATTACCAAGCTTATCTTTTAATCGTTGAATATAGAATGGATTACGTTCACCATTTGGTAACCAACGTGGAACAAAAAAACAAGATGGTACACAACTAGATGATGATTGATTAAGATTATCATCATTGTGTATTTGAGCAAGTACAAGAAAACCATCACTCATTGGTATAGAACAAAACCATCTAATAGATAATAAAGAAGATAAAATTATATATTCATTTTTCCTACTTATGACCAATGAGAATATAACGTTTTTCATGTGAATTATCACAATAAGCTTTTGTTGTATTTGCTCGAACATCACTACCACCTTGTTTTTCAGTTAATGCCATTCCTAAAAGAAAACATTCACATATTTCTCGAGTAATAAAAAATAGAAAACAAAACTTTTGTCTAACCAATTGTCAATCCTGATTTAAGATTGGCTGGTAAACATCGTTGATCATATTTACGAGATAAGATTCTGTCTAATGGAAAACTATCTGTGAGTTTTTTATTTGTACAATGAAAATAACGACGAAGAACTGGATAAGCAGAATAAGTCGCTGATAGTGGGCAACCAACACCTGCTTCAACTTGTGTTAGAATATACAATCCTGCCCGAAAGAAAAGAAAATTTTTACGTTATATATGTAATATTTTTATTGATGGATTACGTACAGCATGTTGCAAATGTCCATGTCGATTAAGACTTGTTTGAGAACCTGGCAATGATTCCCAAGCAACCGAATGGACCTAATGAAATAGAAATTAGAATTCAATAATGATTAATGTAAATAAATTCGAGTTTTGAAGAGCTTAGTAACTATTTGATTGTTTACAACAACGTATTATACTGCTAATCATCATCTCTTATCGCTAAGTATCGTCAAGAGTCTAATAATACAGAAGTGAATTTACATCCGAATTTATACTATGTTGGCTTAAGTTGAGTAATCTGTCAGATTAGTTAAATAAAAATTTTTTTATAAATCTATGTCTCTGTAACTTACTCCGTATCTCATTCCGATTTGCATAAGATCATGATAAGCAGGATGAAAATGAACTTCATCAATACGTTGTCCATAACGATCAAATTGATGTAATGCTGGCAAATGTCGATTAGCTGTTTGACCTTGTTCAAACCAATGAAAAGTACCCAATTCAACACCCATATCTTTAATTTGTCCTTTATTTTCCTTTGTAACAAATTCACGTAATGTTAAATCACTTTTATATAAATCAATATATTCAAGTGGTGGAACTTGATTTGTTACTTGATGAGTAAATTGTTGAGTTAATGGTCGTCGTGGAGGATCAAATGAATTAATCGATGGTTGATATTCACTTGTTTTATCTCCTTGTTCAGTTTTATTTTCATTTGTAACAGCAGCATGTGCTTGAGTTACAAAAAATCGTTGAAATGAAGGTTGACTCTTTATCAAAAGACGGGAACCTAACATATTTTATTATTTTCTAGAAAGAGATAAATATTTATGATAATCTTTTTTTATAATTCTAATCGTATGTAAAGAACACTATGAGCTAGTCTTTCTTTAGTAAATTAATACTGGATTTAACACGAAAATAAATCAGTTAAAAACAAAACAAAAAGATCTTCACTTTGATTTCCTAATCAAAGACTTGAAAACTTTCATTGTACTTGCGACACTACTTGTTCCATCGTCTTTTGTATTATTCGAAGTGATACAGACGCCATTAAATCTATCTAAAAAAGAAACAAAGCGTTATATAGATAATAAAATACTACAACCATGTTCAAGCTACAGAAAAAATAAAGCAAAAAAACCCTGAAATTCTTTCTTTCGAGGCATATTACTATTCTGTTTTCGTATTTGATATTAGTCGTACGTTTTAGATAAATAAAAACAAGAAAGCGGCAGATTCACCTCTCGTTTTTACTAGAAAGATCGATATCGCTGATTTGTATGTTTAAAACATCCAACCAGGTTGTCCCAATGTTCTTTTCCTTTGCTCGTTAGTAGATGTCGTACAGCAACGAATGTCTAGTTTTCTTTTATAAGTAACGAATATTACACCAACACTAATGAGTGAGAATTTATTAGTAATCAAAAGGACAGTTAGAAGTGTTAGAGCCTTATTAGTAGACGAAAATTAGTTAATAATGGTATTTATAAAACAAATTTGATTTTCAAGATTAACTTCAACATTTTAAAAATTCTTCTACTTTACTCGTGAATCAAGGTTACTAAAGTATTCATATAATTTCATATGCGATATTTTGTACTTTTGAATTTTCACTTCAAGGCTTGTGGCTTGTCGGATCAAAGCTGTCAAAATTACTTATAATTTTCTTTATATTATGAATATTTTTTTCCTTCAAACTTATATTTGAAATTTACTAACATTCATTATGTATTCCTTCTGGATAATTTTATATACAACATTAATTTCTTACTATAATAAGTTTTCTTGATCATGACTTGATGTTTATTATATCATGTAAAGACATTAATCTCAGTAAAATAAAATAAAAGTTAGACATATTATTTGTTTTTTGTTGTTTTTATAGCATTAAGCAATGGTAATTTTCCTATGAACTCTTTAAATTGATATTGTCCATCATGCGATATTTGACATAAATTATGAAAACAATTATATGGTAAACTATCAAATTCTTTGAAAAAATCGATTTTTAAATGATGTTCAAGTAACGCGGTGTGGGTGTGGGTGTGGATGTCATGTCTAAACGCAACTCACTCCCACACTCTCCATACCCCACACCCATATCCACACCCACACCCACACCCCACACCCACACCAACACCTAAACCCCATACCCACACGCACACCTACACAACAGTATTAACCGATCCCTAAAATCCTACTGTTGGATATTCACAATATTCTAGTTCATTTTCTTGTCCATTTCACATCGTACCAAGCTTCACTCAGCACAAGTATTGCCTCTTTCTTTCAAGAGAAAGAACTTGTCGTAAAACAGTTTTGATTAGTCTATTCACTTAACAATAGGATTTTCAGACAAATGAAGTTTGTATTCGAATTCATTGGATAGGACTACTCATAGGAAACCATATTCACAAAAACTCTTTTTCCGTTGGCCGAGTCATATGTCAACGGAAGCTTACATTGGAAATTTGACTCCGAATTCGAGTTCCTGGCCCTCGATAACCTGTGAAGTTTCTTCAGAAGGATCGGAAACCCTAAAATAGAAAAGCTCTTTTCTGCTTGGCCGGATAGACATACTTTTATGTGATTGACTCTTTTCCTTTAGGAAAGGAGACGACCAACCATTAGAAAATCGATGAGAGATATTTATTCTTCAAACAAACCCTATTTTAATTCTCGAACTTCTCTGTTGCTGGCAGTAGTGGTGCCAGGATTCTAACCTGGGGGTGGGGTGGGGGTGGGAGCGGTTCAAATATGCGAATGTAGGAGTTCTGCTTCCATTGACACATACAATCCATGCTTCAAAAAATGTGCTAGGAAGAGCTCGAAAGTTTTCAAAGAGACCGAGCCCCTCATAGCACCCTCTTGGCTCCACCACTGGTTGCTGCACTTCTCTGAGTTTTTTTTCTGTTATAATTGAGAAATGATTACCGTGTGATTATCTTTGAGTTTTGTAATTCAGGAGAGTTCCGACCTGACTGTGTCTGTACAAGGCTGACTACTTCGATTTCTATTGTTTTTATCTGCACTTTTTATATATTGACTTTTAATATCATATGATAACCGTAGTTAACCGTTAGAAGTAGGTATACAAGAAAAAAAGAAGGGAGGAGAAGGAGAGAGCATTGCATGCGACTCTTATTGTTATTGTTGTTATTATCTGAGTGAATATAAATAGTACGACTAATAAGTTGGTAGATATTTTGAAAACAATACACGCAGTGTAAAAAGCTATATTATCAAAATGACATTTGGTGTTCGCAATATTATTGGAATTCATCGTCTACATACAGGTCGCACAGACTATTCTGCTCCGCTGATATTCAGAACGTATGGGCAGTGGTCTAAATGGCAACAAAAACTTTTTGATAACCTTGTTGGGTATCATTTAGAACATGCGCTTGAGTTTAGTATCGCACTTCTATGTTGGCTTTGGATATTTCCAATAACATTTCCGGAAGCAAATGAATGGCACATTAAATGGGTATCACAGATTTTCCTTTTTAATATTTCTTGTGAATTTATTGTTTATCCATTTTGGCATTGGATGACTTATGCACGTATGAGTCCATATCCTAAAGGACCCTTACATGAAAAAAAATATAATTCGGCTAATCCATATGAAGAAAAAGATCAAAGTCATTTATTAAGAGAAATAACATTAACGACACTTGGTTGGTCACACTCAGCTTTTGTACAATGTGTTTTTATGTGGTTGTGGGCTAGTGGTCAATTGCCTTACTATAGTGATTTTTGGTCACGACCGTTTTTTTCAATTTTTATTCTTTTAGGTATTTCATTTTGGAGAGAGTTTCATTTTTATTGGGTATGTTAGATGATTTATTTTTAATTGTAAATTGATGATAATCTTCACAGATTCATCGTTTGATGCATCCATGGTGGTCAGTTCGAAATGGATTACGTCAAGGCGATATTGGTGCGTTTCTGTACCGTCATGCTCATAGTCTTCATCATCGCAGCCGAAATCCTGGCCCATGGTCTGGACTATCTATGCATCCACTTGAACACTTCTTTTACTATACATCTGCTTATATTCCTCTTCTTTTTTCGTGTCATCCACTTCATTTTCTTTATACTAAATTTCATTTGGATATTGCACCCATTGGTGCTCATGATGGTTATGACGATCCAGCTGGTGCTGCATCTTTTCATTATTTGCATCATGCAGCATTCGAATGTAATTATGGATCGGCATTAATTAATTTTGATGTTCTTTTTGGTACATACAAAGAATTTGTCAAGCCCTCAAAAAACAATAAAGAAGCAAATTAAATATTTCGCATTACTATTCATTCTAATGAACAAAGAAAAATGTGTTTTGCATATATTTGTTCTGCGAGTATAAAGAAATTATCTGAAATAAAGATTTTCTTAAAGAGCTGTATCCATAACCAGAACAAGGCTCTCTACTTTGTTGTAGATATGTATTGGCCGAATCTGTATAGCGGAACTTCTTTTAGCCGAACGTCGACTGTTCATGTTAGGCATTGCATGCAATAAATACAGATTTTTTATTTTATTTTGTTCTTGAATATAACACTCGGGAGTGGTTACATGATAATACAAGGAAAACTGAAGGTATTTAAACACTCATCAACAACATAAATGCAGTGAGTTTTACTGCCGCCACCAATATCTTTATATCGAGTATTAACTCAACTGGTATGGGGTAAAGAGAGTAACTAAAGAAATAGAGAAAAAAAGAAAGAAGAAAGGAATGAAACGAAAAGGAAGAGTTAAAAGAGAATAAAAGGAGCCCATAAAAAAAGAAAAGCGGTGAATCAAAGAAGTATTACGTATGCATTTCAAAGCCAAATAAAAGTAAGGCATGCCCTTTTTTGGTATACCATTAGTTCTTTTCAATAAATGATAGCCATTTTAAGAGAAGTGATTCATGCTTTTCTGTTAATCATTTTACACGATTAGTACGGAAAAACTAACCAAGATGATCCTTCTTTCTTTTATGAAATTCATCCCAAATAAAAAAATCACTATATAAGGGTGAACGATCAATATCTGTTGTGTTCATACATTTTAGTCTTCTTTAAATACAGTGTTTAACGTATAGTTCTAATGAAACTTCTTTAGTCTTAGTGTATAGATTATGAGCTAAGACATGGGGACAGCGACGCACCAGTCGAAGGCCAACACAGAATTTCTGCTGCATTAACTGCTCATGTGATTCGGGGAGCAAGAGAAAGAACGGAAAATCCATGCAAAACGAGGAAATGAATATGCGAGAAAACATTGCCTAAGTGCCTTAGTAGACATAAAATGTTTTGCTCTCAACTACCTTAGGTTTTTTATATATCAATCAGTCGTTAGTTTCAAGGATAGTATACTTTTCCAAGTGAATCCTAGCTATTTAAATTCATTTCCTAGTATCGGAATTTTCAAAGAAGGCAGGTGGAAGAAAAGCTTATAACTTTTGAATGGAAGGTCATAGTGACCTGCGGTTTTCAGCGTTCAATAGATGACAGTCGGGGGCACATGTCTATGTGTGAAAATGGTCTCCCGAAGCACATTTTCAGGCCAGTTTTAGTCGACGAAATTAAGGGCAAATTAGCGAGTTGTTTCGAGGGAATTTTTTAGCTAGGTTTGCACCCTGACATGCCCTCTTCACATTGGTATCAAAGCCATTTCTAGATTTTGCTTTTTTGAAACACTAGAGGTCTTTTAAGAGAGCAATTACATTTAAGACACTTTTCACTGAAAACCGAAATATATAGTCCTCTGGGGTAATTCGGATCACAAAACCGAAATTTTATTTTATTTTCGCTTGTTCTCAGACATTTTATATCATCTCGCAGTGATTTTTGGAGCATAAGTAGTTCAAAGTGTCCTCTGTCTACTGACGAAAGAATCTCCGAAAAATCATGCACTGAGAAAAAGTATCAGTTAAAATGGCAGAAGCAGTAGCGAGCTGATCCGAAGGGTATGTATTGAAAACGCCGAAAGAAAAAATGTCGAAGCAAAAAAAGTCGAAAAAAAAAGGTCGAAAAATAAATGTCGAAAAAAGAACGTCGAACGAAAAAAAATCGAAAGAAAAAAAGATCGAATGAAAAAAAAATGTCGAATCAATGAAAAATTATGCTAGATGAAAATTATTTTATTTCATTGAAAAAAAGGAAAAATACGTTTATTGATAACGACAAATAGCTATAAAAAATGAATCATTCGATAGGTCCAGATGTGCGTGATTAATATAAAGTTTATGTTTTTTTCGCAATGAGCAATGATAAGTTATCCAACAATTGTTCAACGTCGATGTCGTTGTTGTTGTAACGTGCCATAAGAGTATCGATACGTTTTTGAATACCATTAGTAGAACTTGAAATTGGTCGACGTTTAGCACCTGTACTGATTTGCACGTATAAGTGTTGAAATCGGCTTTCTTCACTAACAATGCATCTGATGAATGACCATATATTTGCATGTGCTCGTCCCATTCGTCGATTTAATCTGTTGTGAAATCCTAAATATAGACATTTTCATCTAATGTTGTAAAAGAAGGAATGGATATACCTTCACATATATTATTAGTTCGATGTTGATAATCATGAACATTCCACATTTCAATTGGTATATTATTAATCCAATAATCATCAAAATATAAAAATAATTCGCGAAGTTGTTTCTTCACTGTTGGATCTGCTGTTGCACGTAAATTATAAAAAGAAGTTTCAACTTCTTGAATTGGTAAAAATGGTAATGCCATCAATTTACGGCAACAGCTTCGAACTGACTCATCATGTGAATAAGCCGTGGCTAAACCAAGAGATTGGATACGTCGATATAGGCACTGATTAAAATGAAAATGACACCCTTTGTGAGCACTTTCAGGAAACTAAAAGGAAAAACAGATATGTCTTATAAAGTGATTGAAATTTTTTACTTCGGCAGATACTGCTGGTATCAAGCTGGTTTCAAAATCAGACATAATCTGCTCAGGCTTCCATGTTCGACCCATAGATACAGCAACAGCATTTAATTCTTTAAATAATTGTTGATATGTCGGTTTTTTTCGATCAGGTAATAAGGCAAATACACATGGAAAAGCTGAAAAACAGGAATTATAGTTAATTGTTTATGAAACAGGATGTATATCGTACCACAATCAAATTTCAAACCATGAATGGTAAAAACCTGGTCGAAAAACGGTGGTGTTGTTCGAAACGTTCCATCAAGAAAAATAATAGAACTGTCGAATAACAATTGTAATTGTTTTGGACTACCAAAAACCAACATTCTTTTCTTCCGAGAAACCAATTTGTCGCAAATCAAGAAAGTTTCACCAGAGGCTGTGGTTTGATATCCACCAGGAATATCGAATGAATTTGATGTAGGTAATGTTGGCGTTAATTTTCTTCGTGCCTGATTCAATCCTGCTTCTAAATAAAAAAAAATATAAAGATATGTTCGAAAATTGAACAATTATAGTCATACGTATGTGGTGAGCGAGTGGAACTGATGCAAGAATCTCTGGTGAAAAATTTGCTTTGACAATTTCTTCGTCATAGATTTTCTGTATTGGTACTGTTTCGTTTATCACACGTTCCTTGAGAACTGTTCGAAATCGTTTCACCTTCAAATTCTCCGGTTCAAGCAAATGATTATGTTCACCAGTTGTGTTTAGCAAATTATTATTGATATCCGTATGAATATGCGCCGGACAGTTTGTCACTGTGCATTTCCAATAAATTTTTGTTGATGTCTTCTTATTCAATTTGAATACGAAACCATCGTGAACCAGTTGAGAACCACCTTTGTTGGAGTAAATAAACGATATGGAACTTGTGTTGTTGGACATTCCACAACCGAAGAATTTGTAAATGAAAATGAAGAAATATATATTAGAATGTCTAAAAGCGAGCGAAATATATATACGGTCATAAGACAATACCTCGATTTTTCTTTTTTTCTTTGCTTTCTTTATATTCTGTGTCTATTCGATATTCTAGAATGTTCACTCATGCAATGACTTATTGGAGGAAAAGTATTAGCTAATCAACGAAACTATAAAAGAAAATACGAAAGAAAACGCGAGAAATATAATAGGAAAGAAAATCAATATTGGTCAATAACGACATCTCAGAAATTTCGACATATTATATGATCGACGTTTTTTTTTTTCGATCTTTTTCGTTCGACGTTTTTTCCTTGGACATTTGTTTTTCGATCTTTTTTTTTCGACGTTTTCTCCTTCGACATTTTTTCTTTCGGCGTTTTCATAGTAAATCATCCGAATTACCCCATATGGGGTAATTCGGATCACTCCAGCAGAAACGACAGTACGTTTTTTTCCCATCTCATAACTCTTTTCGTATTGATTTCTATGAAATCAGAAATATGCCATTCGATAGTCCAAAATGTCTTCTGTGGGACCTGAAAATATCTCGGTCAATCGATGTACTCTTGTAACACAGCATTCATAACACTGACACCAATGTTTTCATGTTGAAAACTTATCTGGAGTAATTCGGATCACCTCAGATTTTTTTACTAATTATCTCTTCTGAAATTTCTATGACTAGTGATTCTGAAAGAGAATTTTTTTCTCTTCATTTTGGTATAATTTTGAATGAAAAAAGATTGAAATCTAGATGAGATCCATCAAAAATGATACTACCTCCTAAAATCACTAAAAAATGTGTTTTTCGTGGTAGAGTTTCATTCTTTCACAAAATATTTCAAATCTATAGTTGACGTTAAGGAGAAAAGCTTTAGTACGTCTGATTCACAACTGTTTGGGCTACAAAATGGTATAAAGACATCTATGAAAAAACACTCCCAACTTCACAAAAGTCAATGCATATTGGTTTTCTGGCATGATTTAACGATTTTTAGCCTGATATTTCGAAAAATTTGATTCGAAGAATAAGAATTTAACAGAACCAATCTGAAATTCTGAATCAGCATAAAAAACTAAGTCGATCCATATGAATTTCATGAACTTTTGAGAACTTTTTTTTGTCCGAAAATTTACCCCTGGCCCCCTCAGGGATTAGGTCAAAAAATGAATATGATAAAAATGTTGTTAAAAGAAAGGAAATCGCATTCAACTGGTGTAAAGTATAAATAGAAATCAAAATGGTCAATGGCTAAACGATAAAAGCGGTAACTCCATGATGTCGAAATTTTGACCTAGGGTGTGGGTGTGGGTGTGGGTGTGGGTGTGGATGTGGGTGTGGGTGTGGATGTGGGTGTGGGTGTGGATGTGGGTGTGGGTGTGGATGTGGGTGTGGATGTGGGTGTGGGTGGTGTAAGTGTGGATGCGTATGGATGAAAAATCCACACGTACACCCATCGACAGCCACAGCCATACCCACACCCACACCCACACCCACACCCACCCACTCACATCCACGCCCACACCCACACACCCTTGCTATTTTGCATTGTATATTTCGAAAGACCTTATAACATTTATATAGAATATTGCAGAGGAAGCAGTGAGATGTCATTTGAAAGAGCAAATGATGCTCTTTAAAATGAGCCAGTTTTCGCGTATTTCATGTGTCATTTTATGACTGAAGTTATTAAAAATAATGAACACTATATCTAATTACAAGTGAGCATACTCTGAAAATCACCCTAAAACCTCACCAAATTTGTTGCTTTCCAAATGATAATAATAATTTTGTTCAGTTTTTTACGCTCTTTTGAATGGTAGAGTTGGAATTTGAAAAAAAAATTCAAAATTTTATTAAGTAATTGCTAATTATTATTAACTACTAATTAATTATTAATTAATTAATTAACCACAATATAAGTATAATTACTTTTTAGCAAAATGTGGCCCATTAAATTCTGCATCGAATAGGATATAGAACAACTTTCAGATGTTGTAAAATAACGTAAAAATTAGCCAAACACTAAAAATGTGCTCTACTTTTCCCCTGCATTTTACTGCAGTGTTTAGTATTTTGACTATAACATTGTCATTACTCAATGAAAATCAAAAAGTTTTTTTACCAAAATGATCAGCGTAAAAAGCTCTACAGAAATAGATATAAGAGAAAATTTTTAGAATATTCTTGATATTCGTTTATGTGTAAAAATAAAAAAGTCCATGCTTTTTTCGGCCCTCACTGTATATTGTTACATCTAGAACGATAGCTACACCAATAAATCTATCATTGAAACCCTTATACATTCAACATACAACAATCAAAAACATTCAATCTAGTCTATGTCAGACGGAGAATATATAACATTTCCATGTAAAATTATTGACGTTGATTCAGTAAGCATTCTAAAATAGTTTCGTACGAAATCTTTTCTTTTTGAGGAGGAAGTTGTGAGATCTTTATCCAACTATACTTTATTTTTTATTTATCTATCTATATTTTTTTTTATATCTCTCACACAACAACGTAACGCTCAGTGCTGCCACCTCTTCTGCTTTTAGCAGAAAAATTCTGTTTTTTAAAGAGTTTTCTGCTTTTTTTAATATTAGATCATTCATATTTTTAATCAATAACTCTCATCTGAATGATAATTTTTCGAATTCTAAAAGTAAATTTTTATTAATAATCACTCGTATTACTATCTTATCCTAGTTTTACTTCAATTATAACTCGTGTTTTCTAGTGGCTAAAAAGAATCGAATGTATATCTTTTATATTTATTCCATTCTTTACCTGTTTCTCTTTTGTCATAATTTCTATTATTCATCTGATTCGTACAAATCAACATATACATTCTTTCGTGAGTGTGTTGAACGAATATAAATAACTAAAGTGAATAGTGTGAATATTTATAATTTAAAGACAGCAAGAATGAGTGATGAAGATGGTAATACTGAAGAAGATAAACTTGAAATTTTGGCAATTGAAAAATCACCAGCATCAGCAGGAGTTGAGCAGAAAAAAAAGAAATTGAAAAAGGGTGTGTTTAATAGAGAGTGGTTGAAGATTAGTGAATATCAAGTATTTTTAAAAGAATATAAGTTTGATTCATCTCAAGCAACGTGTGTTGTTTGTAATCAACAATTTTCAATACATTATCGTGGAAAAGCTGATATAGATAATCATATGAAGACCAAGAAACATGAGAAGAATATGAAATCGTATAATGTGAATCAACAATTAATAACTGATACAATTAAGCCTTCGAAAGAAAAAGATGAAATTTGTGCTGCTGAAGCTGTTCTTGTTTTTCATGGTGTTAAACATGGACATTCATATGTGGCACAACAATGTTTAACAGATGTTTGCAAGACAATATTTTCTTCATCAACTGTAGCGAATCATTTATCATGTGGTCAAACAAAATCAACATCAATTGTATTAAATGTTTTAGCTCCTTACTTTACTCGATCTTTATTTGATGATTTAAAACAATCACTTTATTATTCTTTGCACTTTGACGCTAGTAATAAAGGAAATACGAAAGTATATCCTTTTTGTGTACAATTTTTATCATTATCAGGTGTTAAAAAAGGTATGTTTAGTTACTTTGTTATCTCTCGTTCATTTCTTATCTTTTTAGGAATTGTGAATTTGATTGATGATGCTAACGAATCAGCAAATGGAATATTTGTAAATGCACGTCAGTGAATTATGGACAATGATCTAGATTTTAATGGATTAGCAGCATTAGGAGCTGATAACACGAATGTAAACGTTGGTGAAAATCATTCAGTGTACTCACTGTTCAAAGAAGAATCACCTGATATTCTTAAAGGTATAAAAGTCTTAGTTAATTCAGAAAGTTATATCTTTGTTGGTAATTTCGTCTTCTATTTTTTAAAAGCTTTATATGATTAATCATGAGCATCTAAGTGAGTGTGATAATTAATTTTTAAACTCTTCAAGAAGAAATAGTTCTAAATGCCCTCGCATACATTATGTTTATTGTTGAAAAGATAACTATCTGGTGTTTTAAAGGGCATCAAATTCTTTTTTGCTTTATATTTCTAGGAAATTGCTATAGCCACATATTACATAACTCTGTTAAACATGCTCATCGTGCATTACCAATTGATGTTGAACAAATATTACTTTCTATTTATTCACATTTTTCACGTTCAACCAAATGTATCAATGAACTCAAACAATACTATGAGTTTTATGAGCAAGATTTTAAAGTAAGAATATTTCTTACTAGTCATTCTTGATCATATACTAACCTAGTTTATAATATTTTATTTAATTGTAGGTGATTCTGAAATATATCAAGCTCAGGTGGTTAAGTTTATACTTATCTATAGAACGTTTAGTTGAAGTTTATGTACCTGTTAAAAAATATTTTATTGAACAAGAAAATTGTCCATTAGAAATAAAATAATTCTTTGAACGTGATGAAGTTCCTTGTGTATTAAGTTGTTTACAACATATATTGTTCGAAATTCATCAGAAAAACCTTGAGCTACAACGCTCTTATATAACATTAGTTGATTTATATAGAATCATCACATCCATTAAAAGTAAATTACAAGAACGTATTGATTCAGATTTCTTTGGAGCAGCTTGTCGATACAGATTAGCACGTTTACCATCTGATATACAAAAAACATTAAAAACATCATTTATTGAATTTTTACGTGCAATTATTTGTTACATTGATTCTTACTTTGATCAAAATGTTACACTTTATCAAACGATTAGTTATTTTGATTTTCAAAATATTGAATCATTAACATGGAACCAAGTCATTCAATGTGTTGATTTATTAAAAATTAAAGGTCTGAATGATGATTGTTTATTTGATGAATTTACAAATATAAAATCAACATTAAAAATAATCTTACAACAACGTATCTCAGTTTTTAATCTAGTTCAGACGTTTATTAATAAACAAGGTGATATAGCAGTAACAAATGAATGCAAAGAAGAAAAAAATGATGATGATGCTGATCATTCAGAAAACAGAATTGTGAGGTCTGATCAGTTCTGGATGTATATGTTTTCTCTTACTCAATCTCCAAATTTCAAGAAACTCGTATGTTTTTTGTATTCTTTACCATGTAGTAATGCCTATGTTGAGTCAGCTTTTTCACAATTAAAATATTTATGTAATGATAAAAGGAATTGTATGACAATTGAACTTCTATCAGCTGAATTAAAAATACGATTAAATTCATCATTATCATGCATTGAAATGTATAAACATGTTTTATCTAATCAAGATTTATTAAAAGCTATTAAATCAGATGAAAATTATGCGTTCAAAAGAAAGTGTATCTAATAATTCTATTTATTTGTTTTCTTGATATTGTACAATCGAATTGAATAATTCTACTTATTTGTTTAATCGATTGTTTTTCTTGATCTTGTTTAATAAAGATTGAAATTTGATATACAATTTTAAATTATTATATTGAATAGAAGCTTTATAGTAGATTTACGTAAGAAATACAAGGGGGAAAGTGCTGGCACCCAGCACCCTGGCACCTCAGCACCTGCTCAGCACCTTGGCACCTTTTCAGCACCTGCTCAGCATCTTGACACCTTTTCAGCACCTCAGCACCTTTCCAGCACCTCAACACCTACTCAGCACCTGCTCAGCACTTGTGGGTTCTGTGAAGGTTAGAAAGTTAGA
>CAJNSZ010002358.1:0-16081 GCA_905329745.1 Rotaria sp. Silwood2
TTCCAAAAATTGATAGGAGATCATAACGATATTGTTTTCTAATATGTCAAGTATATATTACTAAATTATCTCGACTAACATCGGGTACCTCCGCTAGTGCTTAATAAAGCCAACCATGTTTGGCGATAACTTATCTGGTTTCGGTATACGTGTGTCTTATATTAGCCTTCACATACCCATACCCACATTGAGTTTTGATTGTGATTGAAAACGGAGCTTGAGCATTTAAACATTTGAAACATAACTGACGCGTGGATTTGTACATAAGTATGCATGAGTTTATCAATGCAGGTCTTGAAGATTGAAAGAATCTCCTATATCGTTAAAAATTATACTACTGATCTTCAGTCAAACAAATCTCGTAGGTAGATTGCTAACAATGTGTAAAAATACGGCTTGAAACATGTTGAATGATTAGTGATCTCTATGATAGCTCAATTCACTACATGTTCTGGTTAAGGAGTGAAATCTGATTGGATTCCATGAGCATACTGAATTTTATTCAACTTTTCATTTTGAATCACGTCAGTCTGACGTCGAATATCAGATGGCAGATAATTCATATTCGATTATTCATTTCTGATATATTGATAAAAATGTAATGACAATTCTTAGCAAATAAGAGAAAAATTTCAAATATGTTTGTATACTATAATAAGCATCGATAACGCATCGATTAGCACAACGATCGTGGATTTTAATGCTAAGCAACCACTAGTCACAGTAGTTGTAGATATTGGTCTTGGAATGCCAGTGTTGCATAAATGTCGATCACAGCAACATACCCATTCAAGAACTCCATCGGCTTCTGTCCACGAGCATCCTACAACTTGGCAAAGACCTTCATAAGCAACGCCTAGTTCATAGGTACTATCGCTTTCATTCGTGGTACTCTTTGTCTATTAATATATTGAAATATTCCAACATAAATGTTTCATATGGTTTTGACAGAAAAACAGAACTTACAACACACCAACCAGTAGCTGAAAAAGTAGTGCTGACGTAATCACCATCTGGTCGGAAGGGTTGCGGACAAATCGAACAATAGTAACATTGATCGGCAATAGACTCAGTAGTTTCACGAATCATGGATCTAGATTTAATTACATCTATAATAAATATTTAAGTGACATAATTTTAGAGTTTGTATATTGTTTAACTTGTACTTACCGATGCAGAGTAAAAGCCAAAACGTAATGATGACAAAGGTGTTCATTTTTCGATGTTTTGTCAACAGGAATAGAAATAAATATGTCTCAATTATGTATAGTTGTAGCCTATTTAACAAAGTCGTATATATATATAGTCTTGTTATCTCACACAATAGGAACAGCGTAAATGGAGTTGTATTAGATAAGAACGAAGATGCTTAAAAGAGATTTTATCTCTCCATCGCGAGAGGCATCATAATAATTATCGATAAAATACACAGGTGAATGCTATTTAAGGTACGTGATAAAAATATATGTTTTTTTAATTTAAAGACTTCATAATGCACTGGATGGACAACAACGTAAAAGAATATCATCAAAAATAGTTCTGAGGTCAATCCTTGCAGCACTATGGTGCGAAACAATGTACCTGGTTGAAATTTGTTAAACTAAGATAAAACTGTCTTTCATTACTCAACAATTTATGCTTATGTGTCAAAAGACAAAATCATTGTTACCGAATTTGAAGTTATTTCTTGCTTATTGAATACGCAGTATTGATAAGTTGTTGTATGTCTGTGGACAAATTTTACGATTTACTTGCTCAACTACTAGGTAAAATTCATGCAAGTAAACAAGTACATCGACTAGGATGCGATGTGCACTCTCTGACTTTTCTCATATAGGTTCATCACATTCATTGCATATATTGATTAAACGCGACAAGTCCTTTGTTGCATCCTGGGGAACAAATCGTTTAGATACTCGGAAAGTCGCACATACCTTCTTTTCGTTCATCCTCGACGACTGAAAAGTGTCCTTTTATTTTCTTCGAAACACACCAAAAAGACTTTTTCAATCAGCTAATAAAAGCATCCTGCAATACATAAGTTTAGTGTAAAGAATGTCATTGAAACAAAACCTTTCGTGTTATTCTACTGAATAGGTGAGTTCTCATGATTCGTCTATGGTCATGTTCGAGACGAGATGTGCTATCGATGTCGTACCCCGATTTATAAAGAAAACGAAATCAACCCGATAGAAATGGATCTGCTACCACTAGGATAGCATAATCGTCTCTTTTGCTTTTTTTTTATCCTGATCAAAGAGCGATGTCAGAAGATTCAAAATACCGCCAAGTGATGAATCATCACGAATACTGAAAGAAACGCTTCGGCATGCTCTTTCAAACAACAAAAATACTCAAGTTATCTCGATGATGTACACGGATGAGAATCAAATACCTCAACCGAACAAGCGGAGACATTCACTCGGTAAATTCTTCACATGATAAAGTGTTGCCTGGACGATAGATAGCCTTGTTGTCACACATAGGAATGATTCAGACATTGTACAACAGTAATGTGAATTTTTCTCTTTTGTGTATCTAAAAGCCAACTTTTTTTTCGTTCTTCGATCAAGTGCCAACGAATAAAAAGACCGAATCGTTTAGCTTGCCTATTCGAACAGAAGAAGAATTTATTAATGAAGTCGATAGACAAAACAAAAGCGTTTGATATGTATGGATTTAATTCCTTCTTGAGGAAAGATTCAGTTCGAATAGTTTTCGTCCAGCATTGTTCCGATTCGGTTTAGGATAGTGCCAATTCGAGCATTGCTAATAGTGAGAGGCTCTAAATTGAATCGATTCATGACGTAAGCAAACGAAAGATTCTTGGCTGGGGCAGCAAATGCAATACTACCACCTGCTCCTAGAAAGTATCAATTTATTGAGTCTGAATTATTTACAAATCGATCTTACCACTATGACCAAATGATTTCGGTCCGAACATCGGAAAATCGTGTTCGTAAAGCATAAAACCCATACCAAAAGGAAAGGGTATTTGCAAGATGAGATCGATTTCGTTCGGCAATGTATTCGATGTTGTGGCGTGTTGCAAGATTTCCGCTTGCAATAGTCGACTCTCTTTTCGATCATCGATATTGCCAATGAGCGAGGCAAAAATGCAAGCTAGCGATCGTGCATTAGTGATACCATTTGCGACCGGAATTTCTGCTTGATGTGTTTCTACTTCATTGTAGAAATTATACAATGTCAACATGGATCCATTCAAGATTCCTTCGACATCAGTGAAAATTAGCGGTGATACTCGTTGTTCGAACTCTTGCGGAAGACCAATGTAGAATTCAGTTTGTATTCGATCGGCGATTTCATCTCGAATAAATTCTCCGATTGTTCGCTTCTGTGGATCAACTCGTCGTACGATTTCGCCAACTAACCATCCATAGGTCAGTGCATGATAACCTTGAGCATGTCCTGGAATCCAAACAGGTCTTTCCTGCTCGAGTAAATCAATCATTGTTGTCCAATTACGATATTGGTCGAATGAAGAGATCGAAACATCAGGCACACCAGCACGATGTGACAGAATATCGGCGACCGTCGTATTCTCTTTGCCTTTCTGCCCATATTCTGGCCAGTAGCGCGTTACAAGTGCTGAATAGTTCAAAAGACCTCGTTGAACGCAAAGTGCCGCAGCAATAGCAACTAAACCTTTTGACGTTGAGAATACCAATTGAAGTGTCTCGTTATCATAGACTCTTGTGTTTGATGCATCGAACCATCCGCCAGCCAAATCCACTACCAACCGACCCTGATGATAAATCGCAATTGAGCCACCGGTATCTCGCCCTTGTACGAAATTCTCTCGGAACAAATCCCGTACGAATTCCCATCCATCAGTTGTACTACCGTAAATATTCACATCGACACTAATCACCAACGAAATACAACTTAACCAAAAAATCACAGTCGACCACATGATTCTTCTTTTCTCTCGTTCCTACTAATAACGAACAGAATTTAAAGTGATTAGCGATAATCCATACTAGATAAATAATATTGACTTTTCTTTTCGTAATCCTTCTAGATAACATGCATTGTGTCGAAAGAAAAAAGAAAGTCAATAGATTGCAGAAAGAACAGACAAATAGAAGAATAATCGAAGTAGACAAAAATAACGATCGATAAAGAGATAGAATGAATTTTTACATAGATATGTTTTTGTCCGTGCCGAATCTACTAATATAAAACATGATGTTAACGGAAATATTCTTCTCATATAGAATATACACACCAACATCTACACTGCTGTAATCGATATTCGACTGTACGAGATATTCTGTTTTTTCTTTTAAAGATGGACAGTTAATCTATTCTTTTCGTATGTGTTCGATGACCGTTTATCATAACATAATACACATAACATCATTCTTTTTATCGTGTTGTGTGTTAGTGATTGGACATGCGTTGATCACATTACAGAAGCTTTTATTGCTAAGAAGAACTCAAATTAGAAAGGCTCATTTCTATCAAACTTTGCTTGGGTGGGCTATAGACTGTTGAGCACTATAGGAGATGCTCACATAGTGAAGTTTTACTGTACATTATTATTTGCCAATGACAGTGGCATGCTCTAAAATACTAAATACTCATTCGAAAAAGTTTTGTTCCCTGACTGATTTTTAAAATTTATTGAAAAATGATCTCATTTCAGTTTATTACCTGACACAAAAGTAATAACAGTCCAATAGCTCTTGAAATCTGAGAAAAATGATGTTTTCAGTACAAATTTTAAGACATAATGTATTCACAATGCACGACAAATACATATTCTAAACTGTTGATAACAATGCAATATACATAACTCGTACTATCAACATCAAAACTGCCAAAGTTGTAAATGCGTATTTCTAAGTGAGACCATTCTATTTTTTGCTTATAAATGAAGATTATTTTTCAAGAAAAATAGAATATTCTCAGTATTTGTATATATACAACTAATAATTATCAAAACAATTGATATTTGAACGATTTAATCGTTCAATCATGTTAAAGTTAAAAACTAAATTGTTTTTAAATAAATAAATAAAAAAGTTTGATGAAAGATGAAAATAAGAAAAAACTCAGAACAATACGAATTGATATAACAGTTATCGAACAGTCCGATGTTGTTGTTCGCATTGTAGTAATTCTGGAATTTGTCAATGTTATTGTGCTTATTGTATCTTTTACTGATGTTTGTGTTGTCATGGCAAGAAGAATGTTTGTTTGGATACTTGCATTAATCACAGCATTATTAATTATGCTCATGCTTCTATTTGTTTTTAAATCAAATTCGAAATCGTCAAGTTGTTGTCTATGAATACCATCTTTGATAATCATATTCACTATACTTGCACCAAACTAATCTAAATGATAGAAATAGAAGAAAAGCTTATAGATTTTTCTTACATTTCTATTGTTTGTTGTTTCATAATCATGAATACATGCAATCAATGCATTATTATATCTGTCTAGATCATTAGAAAGATCTAACTCATTAGATACTTGAATGCTTGCTGTTAAGTATTCCATACATATTGCTTGTGACAACGGATTAATGTTATTTTCTTTGTGTTCAGTACTATTTTCAATTGCACAGATTTCAATTGATGGCATAATACAAAGACCAGTTGATCGACGAATGAGTTCATGAGGCATGCGCACACTTATATCGTACCATTGTAGCTGTCAAATAGAATATCAAAAATAAAGCAATTAATTGTTAATTCACAACTTAGTTACTTCATATTGATGTGACACAATCGAAATGTGTATTTGAGGAGTTACATATAAAATATTAACGTGTAGTAGACTTGGACGTGTTATTTTGATTTCTATTTGCAATGAATTGATAAGTATAAGGATAGACTTCAATTACTATCATTACCTGAGTTGTCACAATGTTGTTCATTATTATTAATTGTACAAAAAACTGTTTCATTATCGTTGAAAAACATTATCATAAACTAAAAATAATAATAATATTTAAAAATAAAGCATTTTTTCAATAGTCAAACTTACTTCATCTATCAACCAAGTTCGTCTAGGAATTAAAACTACTATTTCAACATAATCATTTTTAAGAATACGATGTACACCTGATATTTTACATCAATATTGATCTTGAAATACTTTTGGTTGTTGTGAGAAACGAATCACATGTGGATCACCATAAACATGACATATATCCTTATCGGTACCATTTTCTGAGGTTGTTGTCAAGATTGTAGTTTTCGTTGTGGTAGAAATAGAAGTAGCAGTGACCATTGTGACTAAAACAATGAAAATCAAATATTATTATATTGAAAGCTCTTTAACACTTTCCTTCTCCAAATCATCGATTATTCTAAGAAGTAGACATTTTTTTTTTGAGTTAAACATATAAGTATAACATTTACAGTAGTGCCAAACTCGAAAGTTGAATTCAATTGAATAAGTATTCTTCAACTGTCAATTTTCAAGTAGAAATGTTTACGGTTATCTCATCCTATTCTGCACACGTCTAGTTTTAAATTTTGATGCTTCTGTGGCTCCTAAATCGAGAGAGATTTGTGTATTTGAAAGTTGAATTGAATTCAGCTTTCAAGTTTGACATGTATATCCTCCACATATCGTAACAAACACTTTAGCAACACTCTCATTCATTGCAACCTGTGACAGACTTAGTCACGGAACTAAAACTGTCTGCGGGATTATTATGAAGAAAGATTGAATTTGAAAGTCCAATTTCCAAACTCACTGTAACACATTTACGAATAACATTTTTCGTCCCGGGCATATCAGTTTGTTGAAAGTCTCAAACTGAAGCATATGTTACAGAATCCTTTGATTTACAATCTATATACAGATCAAGTGCATTTTCATATTTTGATCCTGTTGAGATTGTACTAACAACTTTTCCAAGTAGAATACGACAAATTTTTGCATTGATAAACAAAACAATAAAATTTTTTGTTTAATTATCAGTCAACAACTCTAATATTTGAGATCAGTACAAGACAATTACCTTGATAAGTCACACAGTACACTGTTATTAACACGCTGATGCCTTTAAGAATTCGTAGCGTCGAATCCATAATGAAAATTCTCAGAAATTACAAAGTTGTTAAAAAAACTTAACTCAAAAGTAATCCTATATATGCATTTAAACGCGCATTTATAAATATGTGTTATTGATAAGTATTAAGTATTGAATCATCGTAAACAGTCGCACCTATCGCAAGAAAAGAAATGTAATACTCTCTCTCTCTCATGTTACCCTAAAGTCCAAACTTGATAAGTTCTAAAAAAAACAAAGTCTTTTTTTTTTCATTTCTTGAGGACAATCATTTATACTTGTCTAAAGTAAAATAGTTACTTTCAGAGAAATGGAATAGCAGTCATATTTAGTCTATTGATAGAATAAAGCAACAAATACAATATCATCGCATTTTTATATGAAATAATAGATAATTTGCGCAATATATTAAATCATCTGTAAAAAAAAGCAATCTATTGTTATACAATGAATAATAAATAGCATGTCAAATGTATATACTTGCGATTAAATCGTTTATACAGTCTAAATTTATATTAAGCTATACGTAAATATAGAATGTATTGCTAGACTATAAATGATTTGATAAGAATTCGGTTTCTGCTTCAACCTTCTCTACAGTGACTTGAGGATGAAATGTGTAAGTTACAAACCAAGTTAATGATTAGCAACAAAAATAAATCACAGGTACTGAGTATTGATCATTCTGATTTTTACAACACTCCATAGTGTATCTTTTGAAGATAATGATCAATGCTTTATCAGATCCCTGATCAGAGATACATACAAAGAGAGCTAGAATTAGTGTTCTGTATGGTCCAGTCTTTTGGTCACAATCATTCTTTCTAGTTTGTTGTGATTTCTTTTCTTAAATGATGTTTCCTGTTACAAAAGTCAGATAGAGGCAAAAACATATAAAAATTATGAAGTTATTAACCAAATATTTGTAATAAAATCTATTATTTTATTATGTACTGTAATTGCTGTGTCGCGGAAGAAATTAGAATTCAGAAAAATTTTAAGCCTTTCAGTTTTAGTTTGTTCAAAGAAAATTTTAAATTTTCCTCAATTCTAGCTATTCCTGTAACATTAGTATATAGTTATTTTTACTCAGAAAACATGAATGAATTATCACAATGAATTAAGAATATAAGATTCTTTATATTCTGAAAAGATTAATGCAGTTGACAGACATATGATATGCGACAATTTTAGAACTCGTAATAAAATTCCAGTCACAATCACGGTTGTGCTCGGGATAACCATGAGTCACGACGGGCACTAATTAGTTATGATGAGTAATTTTGATCAAATTCAAGTATTTATATTATTATTTGTGCGCCATTTTAACTAGTTCTACACCGAATAAGTTCATTTTATTCATCTCCTTAAAAGCTACAAAATCACCGTATATATTTTTCTGAGATGAGCGTCATTCAACGGAAAACTGTATAGAAGTACAGCAAATATTTGTCATTTTAATTGCTGTTTGTCAACAGATTGAAATTGACTTTATTGGATTTGTGTTTCATGAAAGAAGTAAATATGGTATTAAGAACGTAAATCAAGTATAATAGAAGTACCAATCCTAACTTTTCATAGAAGAAAGAAAAACAATGGCATAAAAAATTTGTCACGTTCGATAAGAAATCATATCTTAGTTTGAATCTGCATTGTTTTGATAATTTCTGTTGTTGTCTGAAACAAATTATTAATATATGACGGTAACAAAAATGTCGATTATTTTTAACGTACTTTGTATTCATTTTGACAACAAAAACAAAACAAAACGATTTTATACATAAAAATGATTAAAGATTATGTTACATGCGAAAAAATGTCACGAACACTAATTGAATATAGAAACAAAAATTGTATACAAAATAAAAGTTCGTCGGAAAAGAGATTTCTAAATATAAATGATAAGCTATAGAATTATTATGATCTTTTCATAGATACTTTACGATAAAAATACGAAAGTCTTAGAATTTGCATATTTGTATTGAAGAATTGCTTAGGATTTGTATGAAAATGCATAGAGGCTTATTTAAAAATCCAAAAAGAACTCCAGCTAGCTGATGATTATTTTTCTTAAAATTGCGAAATATTCTATTATCCTAAATATCATAATGATCCAATGACTTATCACTTCTACACCGAAATCTAATATCCAACCAGCTTTTATTTGGTAGAAAATTTATTGACTCTATGTTATTTGAGATGGCAGCAATGCTCACTTGGATAAATATGATTATGTTACTCTGTATATATATATAAATTGCGGCGAGATTGATCCTTTCAAAGTACTGACAAGAAAAGAAAATGATTAAAAAAAACACCTTACACTTTTCGTTTAAATTTATTCAAAACTGACATTGATGTTTTTGATAAAAACCAATCAAAACATAGATAATAATGAGATGGTGAAGAAAAATAAACTTGTCATTTCTCTTTTGTGCCTCTCTCTGTCTCATCAACTTGAGCCATTTTTTGATTTGTATTACGGAAAATAATAATGTATTTGGAATGAGATTTTTTTTTCGACGTATTAAATGCTAAAGAAATATCAAAGAGACAGAAAAGATGGCAACATTTTGTATTTACAATGAATAAAAATCTAAAAATAATCGTGGTTTATGAAAATTGCAGAAAGCTTTAAAATTTTATATCTGATCAAAGAAAAGGCAAACAACTTTGATCATTTTCTGTTTGGAGATATTTATCTTTTTCAGACCTGAAGAAGAGAGTGATGAATCTAGTTGTAATGCCTTTGTCGATACACATGCTTTTCTATGAATGAGAAAAGCTCAATATAGAAATCTGAATATGTTCAATACTATTGATAAATAACGAGTCTGGCACTAGCAAAATGAATATTACTGACTTAAAATTTTGATAATATTTATACGAGTAATATGATAATTGAACCGTCTTTCCTATGAGTTTTGATAATGTTGAACTTTCATTATATATATAATTCTTCATATTGGGCAAAGTTATCTTTTAAATTTCTTCGAATAACTATATTTTTCTCATGATTTCTTATCATTTGTGTTCAAAGGTAATCAGTTTTTATCAACTATTCTTGTATTTTTGAGCAATCAGATTAGAGAAAATAACAAATAAGTATCAAAAACACAAATAACAAGAAAATTAATTTATGAGAAAAAATTGAATTTTCAACAACAGTCAACTTTCATGCTGTGTATTTTGTTGCTGTTGACGAATAGCTCGAATTTCCGTAGGTGTCAAACATTGTGTAAAAGCATTAAGATCAGCTATACGAACTTGCCTAGATGTTTCTAATAAATTCTTGTTAGACTTGTAAAATAATAAAAATTTATTTCGCGAAAAGGCTTAGGTTCAACTTGTCGAAAGATAAATGATATTGACTAAATTTTGAAACATGTTGTCCATCGATCCATACTTGATAATTTGACTGTAGATTAATTTTGTTCCAAACAATATAAATCCATCGATTAGCGATCAATACGCATTTTCCACTATGGAAATGATATTTTTCATCACCAAAGATCGAGACAATCAAACTTTTGACGTTACAAATTCCAATATGTATACTCTCAAATCACATTGACGAGGTAAGAAGAGCCAGAAAGAGAAAGAATACGATGAGTCAAAGAGCAATGAAGAATAAAATATCGGGAAGTCATTTTTATAATCCGAAAAAATATATCTTGAAACAGTCTGAGGTAGATAATCACATTCACTTGACCGAGGATCAGTAGCAAAATAATGATTGATCGTGATTTCGTACTGACTGTCGTTCACACTCGTCGGAGTCAAAAGAGCAGGTCATTGAAAATGATTTTCGCGAGCGTTCCAAAGATCGAGAAAATCATTGATTAAGAAAATATTCGTCGGTCATAATGTAAGATAGCCAACGACTACAGACACAAGTCATTCGAAAAAGATCTAACAAATGATCAATGGATCCAAAGATGTGATCTAATAACTCGGGTGACTATCGATCCATTTTGTCTGTTGTTGCTTGTTTGATCGAATAATATATTGTGCATACAGTTTTCATCCTATATATATGTATAAGCTTTTCTTGTAAAAATAGTATAAAGACATCGAACGTGTATTGTTCTCTCAGTCAGTTATAACATAATGAACGTCGGCATAGCAAGGCGTGTGAATATGGTGGTAGAGTGGTGTTACATATCCAAGATTTTGGAGAAGTGCTCACTTCTCCCACAAGAGATGCGGCACCCACAGTCGGGAGATGCGGTGATTTTCTGTTGGAGATATATCATCTCATTGAGAGATGTGCGTCTCTCACATTGGGTGCTGCATCTCCTGCTGAAAATGTAGCATCTCCCGGCAGAGATGTGAGCACTTCTCCAAATTGCAGGATATGTGACACTGTTGTTATTGACAGTAGAGATGTAGCACATGAATGATCCATGTGTCTCTTTCAGTGGACAAGAGAATTTATGTTGCATGTCTCCTCAAGAACCATCTAGATCCTGATGCTAATTTTCCATCATCCACACTATAGTGAAGTATCAGACACTGTATTACAGCTTTGGAACTAAGGACAATAAACTGCTGGATCTATGCCGGATTTTACTTTTGTAGAGTGATGTCTTGACTTTCGAAGAGACATATTTGAATGAACAATGTCCACGGTTTTCTCGACAACCAAAAGCTCATTGAATTTATCATGCGTGTTTACTCAAGAAGATCTCTGTGAAACGCAAAATTCTTTCATTAGTTTACACCACAAGTTATCTCCTGTCGAATGCTGAAAATTTCGTGCTTTAAGCATTTCTGTTGTTGAATTATTGAAAAACACATATACGACTACTACATACATTTTGAATATCTACAGAAGTTCGATTTCGTTATATTATTTATATGACAAAAGAAATGCGTCGTTTTGTCATTGCACAAGAAAAAGTGAAAATCCATGTTTTTAAAATTTTCTTTTATTGTGTAATATTGTCACTATCTTTTAAGTAGAGAATTTTTCTGTTACCAGTTAATTCATTTCAACGAGACAAACCATTAGAAACACATACGTCAAAAATACACAATATCAACTGATTCAAAAAATAAACAAAGAAAGTAAGTACTACTCAATCTTTCCTCTTAAAAAACGCTTGTCTTTTCTTGCGGAAGTTTCTAGAGAATGGTTGCTGAAGATGATTTCAAACTTCTAGAAAAGAAATCTTAATTCGTATTGCAAAAGTTGTACTACACTCAAGAAAATATCGTACTTCCGTCAGAGTTGGGTGAGCTTAAGAAAGCACGGGTTGATTTCGTTTTCAGTGCAGATTGAAACCGTCTATGTGTGAAAGCAATATGATGGATTTTCAGTTTCTCCTTTCTTCTGTTCTTTATGCTCTTGTGTCATGGTTTTTTTTTGTTTTCTTTTTCCTCATTTTATGTATCAGTGTGAGAAATCTAAGTATATTTTTTTTAATCAATATTTGCAGCTGACTTGGTTTTTTCTTCATCTATATAACGCAAACATACGCTTACTCATAATTATGATGGCGTTCATTATTAATAATTTCCCATTCTATAACAGCGATATATAAGTAGTATATTATCAATGTTATAGTGTGACTCGGTTCTATATGGTATTTTTCTTTTCTCTTTCTTTTGTTCTACACTCTATACCTATTTTTGATAGAATAATTACACAAAAGTAGAAAGAGAAGTGACGAATATATATCCGATAACAGTCTGAAACCGTTTATACATCTGGAAGAAACTTTGTCAATGTAAGAAGTTTGCTTACGAGTATACATCAATGATTTATAATTGTAATTTTTTGTTATTTTTAGTAGTTTTAATCGTCAAAACTCATTATAATCATTTACATAGACATATTCGGTCACCTTCAAATGTCAAATATTCCTGTAATCGGAGAGATCACGAGCTGGCTTAACAATGGTAGTTGGCAAGAATGCGCGAATCACAAACTGAGAAGATGCTTGATCAACAAATTGCCAATGAAGATGACCTGAACATTCATGCAACAAAAATGGCAATATCTGATGACGATGCACACGCTCTCTACAACTGGCTTCATCTATTAGGGCCAATTACTTAGACTAGTTTGATTTCTTTTATTTTGTAAATTATTGTTTAATAAAGAAATGACTGTATTATTGAATAAATAACAAGAGAAATTTGTAATCCTAATGATATATAACAAATGTGTTGCGGTTCTAGTAATCCAAAGATTTTGTTTTTTACACTGTCTTACATGCATAAATAGAGCTGTACCACGTTGTATGGTATGATGAAGGCATTATTGTCTATTGTAATGCACTAGATTGAAAAAATTAAAAAATCGTGTTTCATATGTATCATCATGCTGTCGTTGCGACAGTCGATCAATTTTGTCTTGTAACATAGGTCCAAGGATGGGTATCGGTTTCAACAGAAATCATTTTCGAATTCCATTTATATAAAAGCATGCACATAATGAACAGAAGTCATTTTTATAGAGTTAAGCCACAATGAAACTTGTGATTTCTGAAATAAGTGTCATTCAATAGAAATGAAATAAATAATTATATACTAGTAGATCGACTTTGAAAAGTATTTTAACTGCGTATATAACAGCCGTATATTGAGAATGCAGTAGAAGGGTGTTGAGTTGGGGGACGTGGGTAATTGTGGATCTCATATGATGTTATTTTTAATGCATGATGTGTTGCTCACTGCTCTGAATAAAATTAAAATACTATTTTCTTTAAACGGTTTATCTTATAATATATCCAATCGTTTGCTTGTGCTCATCGAACCATAACAGCTCTTCCTTTTTGTGACTAAAATCATTGACTGTCTCAGGTAAGCATATATGTTAATCAAACATGAAGCTTCTTCCTAGAAAAACGTCTCAATACTTGAGTAAACACCAGGACACGAGAGAGCACGTCTGGGAGTGTGGATGTAGAGTGTGAGCGAGGCGTAGTGGTGTCGATGTGAGTCACACGGAAAACAAAACAGTACCCACACCCAAAAACAGAACTACGATTTTTGAGACAACCGAAAATATGTCAGAGAATATATAGAAATCGAGAAGATCTCTTATATATATATATTCTGCTGGAAAAACCATAGTTGAATTTCACATTTTAAGTAAATTGTTAGTATACTTGCGGCTATTGTTCGGGAGCTGAGAGTCTCAGAGTCGTCTCCACATTCATCCACACTCGAGACGACGATTTGCCACTGACTTGGACACTCATGTCACTTTTAATATGGAAAGGGGTTATGTGTGTTTCAAAAATTTCAACAAAAAAGATATGAGTTTTCTCGCAAATGTTATGATCTCGAATTAGGAAAGAGTATTGGCTGAGGTTGTTTTCGTGAACAATTTCAGTGTAAACTAGTTTCGAAAAATGGATGATCTAAATATGTCATTCTATAATTAGAACTGAACCATGTATCGTCAAGTGGCACTGCACTTTCTCTAAATAAGCGTGTAAACACAGTCTGTTTGAGGCTGAAATTTGGAACTCACATGTCTTATGTAGCTTTATTCTACTAATATAAAATACTCAAAGTGTAAAATCTATAAAAGACCATACTTCTTTCCCAACGGTAATCGATTGCCATCAAACACTGTCTTTTCTATTTCTACATTTTGGACAGAAGTTTTGTTTTATTATTTTTTTAACGGGCACCTTTTTTACTTGTCTTGTTGCTATTTTCATGGTATAGATTTCATTTTTTTTAATAAAGTTTCATACATTAGTATTATTGATCTAGGAACTCATTTGATGGACAAATAAGTCTATTGGTACACATTCATTATATCTACAGAAGATCTTAACAATTTATTATGTATCTCGATAAAATCAAAAAGACAGAAACTAATGATTCCTAAAAAATAGAATTTAATCAGTTCGTGCTTTTCTGTTACTCATGTGAAAGTTGTGGTAAATCTTAACATGATTCTTTATATCCAGCATGTGATCATTTATCTGCGTAAAAATTACAAACTTTCTTATTTATAAAATTGTAAAATGTATTCCAGTCATTTATATTTCAAGGAAGATTTTGGAATGTTTCGAGACTTTCTCTAAGCCTTGTTATTCATGTCGTTCAGCGTCTTTGATCTCGATTTCTAAGTTCCGTAAAAGGAGTGTGGATGTGGGCGTGAAATATGTATGATAAGAGGACTAATAATCCACATCCAACATTATGATTAATAAATGCAATTTTCATCATTATTCGAAATTTTTTTTTATTACAATAACTAAGAAGAAAATTTGATCTATAAGATAATAAAGTCAAATGAAAAGAACACGATCGGTTTCGATGGTTTTATTTCGCCGTTTGCTAAGCACGCTATTACGGACGTATTTTACTGTATTATAAACGATTGGATACTCGATTTTCAGATCGTTACCAACTGTGTACGACATGATAACATATGGTTGTAATACTGCGACAACCAAACATTAATTGCCAGTTATTTTCAATCGTAAATTCTATGAAAGGACAGTATATTGTGTATCGATTTTGATCATCTTGGCGATTATAATCACCATCTTAGCAAAGGAAACTGTTGTATCGGTTACTTGAAAAGAAACGAATGATGATTCATCAATATCGAATAGAAAAGGTTGTAAACGATTGTATATGGAGAAAGAAAACGCTTGTTTAATGTCTCCATATCTAGAAGCTGTATACGATCGCGGTTTGTCTTTATATATGATAGTAATGTTCTGTATAGAGTTGCATAGAGATACGATCGGAGTACAGCAAAATATGTATTCCATATTCATCAGTTTGGAAAGAAAAGTATAAACTGGTTTTTATGAATACAAATTAAATTATTTAAAATGACAAAGAACGCTTAATTTCTCATGAATTTGTTTAGAGTCTTGGAAATAACTTCTTTGAACTTTTTTCTTGAAGTAAAAATCCGAATGCGTGGTATTCTGTAAAACTGCACGAAGTTTTGATGATCATCCAAAATCTATAATATCTTAAGTTTCTATACATAAAAATTTCACTTATCTAGTTATTTAATGCATTAAATAAGAGATTTCTTAT
>CAJNSZ010002359.1:0-16072 GCA_905329745.1 Rotaria sp. Silwood2
TTCTTTAATATTTGTTGATGATATTTCTTTCTCAGATAATGTGCGTGTACCATACAAGGAACTGAACTCTATACAAGTAGTAGAAGAAAGAGAAGCAGCTAATTGCTAATTCATATGATCACAATGACTCACTTGTGATTCGCTCGAAACTTGAACGATGCCAGCACATTTCTCGCTTTTGGAAGCTAATGGAACATCTTTTTTTGTGTAGTTTGTAGTCAGAGGGGGAGTGAAATGTTTTCGCTGATACTAGAGTGCTCGGCACAATATTCGGTCAAGTATCTGTATCCCCACCATTAGCTACAATGATTCGCTGAACAGTTGTGGAAATATGCCTGATATACACTTGTTTTACGGTAACTGTGAGTTGGTACTAAGCGTCGTTCAGTAAATTTTCAAGTTCTTGCTGCGTTCCTGGATGATGAAACTCCATGAAACGCTCTATCCAGCACACAACTGACTCTGTCGCGTTCAATTTGAGGCCAATCAAAGCATAGTCGTACACATATGATTTGATTATGCATCAACTATTTAGTTGTGGACAGTGTTTATGTGACTTCAGATAGGCCAATTGTGAAGAAAAGGAATAGTGGGGCAAGTTTCGAGAGGAAGAACCGATGGTAAGTGATACATGTTACAAATATGTAACAGAATTAATTCGATCTCATACGAGCACCAACAGAGGTCGACCGTTATACCGAATTGCGCCTAATAATTTGATGTGATAGTGAACCTAACCCACCAATGCCCTAGGTCGAAGAACACCGATAGGAGCCCAGTAAACAGTACCCATTTCATGAATTGCAAATTTTGTCTCGTCGCTGATGATAAAATTGTGCCAAGTGTCTGTCCTATGTGCATAGAAATATTGGCGTCGACGTGTAGCTTATCTGTCGTTAATGCGCCAATAATGAACTCGTTCATCGAAAAGATGATAGCCCTCACACCGACAAACTTGATAAAAAGTGTAAGCGCTCACTGTTACGCCGCTGTGTAACTCTCATCAATTAGCGTAGGGAAAGGATGAAACCTTGGTATATCTCGGTATAATTCGACGAAAATCTCAACAAATTGAGAGGATAATCAATGATTTGCAACCTTGTCCTTACCATTCTGATACATCATTTGTTTGTTCAAATAGAGATATGATACACTACACAACAGATAATGAACAATTTAGTCTGTGGGCGACCTTCCACATCGGTGGTTGATCGTCAAAAGACCATGTTATGCTTCTCCATCTCTCTACAACACATAGATGTTGCGATATGTCTAGATTAGAAAAACCAAATTTGATGAACTTTTTTTTGTCCGTTGCAAGTAGCTTATCAACAAATGACAACGGGTAATGAATGGCAGCAACTCAAACTAGTATAAAATGACTAATGTCGTTGTGTTACTGACGAACACGTTCAAGGTTGAAAGAATTTGACGTTCTCTTTCGACAAGTACACGAAGGAGAACAAGTTGAATGCATCACAGTAGTAAACGACACGTGCGAATGTAGCGTTCCTGTTTCAGCTAAATTACAAGTGAGCCATTATGGTCATATGAATTAGCAATTAGCTGCTTCTCTTTCTTCTACTACTTGTATAGAGTTCAGTTCCTTGTATGGTACACGCACATTATCTGAGAAAGAAATATCATCAACAAATATTAAAGAAATCGTCGAGACAACACATTTTTGCTACAACCATATCTGATTTCCCGCAGTATATACACAATGTTATTCCTCACATTCATGCAAATATAACTGAATGATAGATGGTTGGATGCGTAATTCCATACAGTACATGTGATTCAAGAATGAGCCCTTACTTCGATTATACAAAGTAGAAATGGAAAAGTCGATGAGTTCCACTTATTTTGACCAAATGGATATAATCTTTTTCTTTTAAATGTGTTTCTATAGTGACAATATATTTAAATATTGATTACAGCTATTTGTTTTCCAGAAGTGTTTATGATTCGACCCAATTGAATTTTTGTTCTATTTTAGAGTTGCCAACACATTAGTATTACTAGCATCTTGTATATATGGGCATTTTCCCTTGCCTATCTATGTATCATTACATTGATACTAGGTTTTTCTCATTCTTATCGACGTCGGTCTCTTTCTCGTAGCCTCTTATTTATCTCTCGTTTCTTTGTGTTAACTTAGTAAGTGAAAAACAGTATCGTTCATTCCTGTTCTTTCTGTTTTCTTTTCTTATGCTCTATCATCTAGTATGCTTGCGTATGAAGTATTGACTCGTTCTAGTTACATGCTTTCATCTATACACGTCAATAAAAATACAGTAAAACCTCTCTAAAATGAACACCAACGGGACCCTCTAAAAGGTGTTCACTTAAGGAGATGTTCATTATATGGAGGTTTCGTATTGACTGCACTATTACATGTATACGGTGCATGGCTAGTATGATCGATCGATGACTGCGCACCTTCATGTTAGAATTCATCCCAGTTAACACAACGTACAAAAAAAAATATTTATTTTATCTACTGCACATCCCCGAGTCGATGAAAAGCTGAGTGAGCTGTGAATATAGTTGTGGTTGTTGAGTGGCAGCTAGAAGATGTAATCATCTCACCATCTCCATTGCCTCGATCAGCTTGAGTGGTGTTGCAGTCGGCATGTCGCCATCTTTCTTGTTGTTAATGCTGTTTTTCTTGTTGTTGCATTCTTCATCGACGATGGTCATATTAGGATTCTCTGAACTTTGATCAAAAGTAAAAATGTCGAAAGTGAAAATGACGCAAATATCCAAAGGTAGAAACGTCGAAAATGATAGATTATGAAAGTAGGAATCTCCGTCAACCTCACCCTCACTCTAACATCTTCGCGTTCACCCTCATTTTGTTTTCGACATTTTTACTTTCGACCAAAGTTGAGATTACCCATATTATCATCAATGTCGTTTCACTCGTTGAAAGCTGGAGTCGCTGCATTCGTTTCGACGAACTCACTAGCTGAGAGCCATTGTCCACCGTTGTTGATATGAACAAGAAGAGTATCTAGATTTCGTAAGGCTACTGAAACGTCGTTAGTATTAATTTCTTTGTTGAAATCGTTGTCGCTATTGATTGTCGTGCTGGTCTTCTCTTGAGTGTTTGAATAGACAAAGCCAGTCATCCTGAACATGTTACGAATCGTTGATCGAGTGATGGCTTGTCAAGCACTTTTGGTCCAATGTACCGCGTCAAGGGCTGTAAGGACAATGCCGTCGGATGAGGTGGCGACGGCACAACGTGATATCACATGTTTCACAAGATGCTGATCCAAATGAGTACATACTGCTGTCTAGCAAAATAACGAAAATCAGGATACTCACGATAATGACACTTGAAATTCTTGATGATACTCTGGTCGAGTGGTTGTAGCTTCGGCGTCGTATTTGGAGGAAAGAGCTTGAGAAAAATGTTGGAATATTCAATATCAGAATTGTGGCACGGTGAATGGTCGATAAATAATAACATTTTACTTTTTTGTTTGGCCATGCTGTTGTTCATGCTAGCGAGCCAGTCATCGAAGAGGCTGGTCGTCATTCAATTCGTACGATTTGATCGCCCCGTAACAGGTGGTTCCTTGATATTTAAATGTTTGAAACAGCGTGGTTTAGCTGCTTTACCTAGATCGTAAATATTATTACAGATGAATAGGAGATATTAAACCCAGAGTAGGGAACTTACAGACAAGAAGCGGCTGTAAGTTGTCTGTAACTGTCATGTTGGTGCAAAGAAGAATTGTAAAACGTTCTTTCGATCAAGTAGAGCCTTGCAGAAGAGGCTAGTTTCATTGGCATTATAGACGTCATTGGGATCATATTGACGGATTATTGATGAAAGTCGCTTTTTTCACTCGTCAACAATGGTAGGGTCCATTGCTGCTGACTCTCCACATATGACTCGGTGTTGTATACCGTGGTGTATTTGAAACTTTTCTCACCAACCACTGCTTGCCTTGCAATCGTCGACAGCCGTTCTACCCAGTTGTTGACGGATTTGTCGGACTCGTTCTTGTAGAGGAGGACCTGAGACGGGAATGTTCTTGTTGTGTTGTGCCATGAACCATTCATACTCTTTTTGATCAAGTTGTTAGCTGAATTCGTCCCGTAGATTGAGCTTCTTCGTTGAATTTTCATTTTGTTCATAACTTTCTATCTATTCGATCTTGCGCTTGATAATGTTCGATACACTGCCTATTGAGATCTTATACTTGTCGGCAAGTGTACGGTACGTAGACTTCTCTTTATTTTCGTGAATTAACTGTATCCTTTCAGAGAGGGTTAATGTGTGTTTCGTCGTCATCGCACAAAGGTAAATAGAAAAGTGAGTTGTTCTTTCAAATGTGACATATCAACTTATTGCGGACTATTCATTTTCATTGTTCCTTGTGTTCTATATATGCGATAAATTTTTTTTGAGATCAATAGTAGGTTGTCAACGAATTGACCTATCACCACTTCACAATGTACATTCGTTCTCTTTTTTTTTCTTTTGTTTCATACACGCATATACTTTATTGAACGTGGGTTCACTATATAGAGGCTTTTTGCTCAAGAGACAAAAAGCGTTCATTATTCAGAATAGGGAGGTGTTCATTTACAGCAAAAATCGATCGAGGGGACCGGAACACGCGTTCAAATAAGAGATGTTCGTTAATAGAGATTTTACTGTATATCTAAAAAATTTATTTATGCATCAGAAGATTCGACTCGAGAATATCACCACACTTATTATTTTTGAAAAATATGATTCATGTCTATTTCGATGTAACCACTCTCGTGCCGATATACGTAACTTCGTTCGTTAGGCATCTTTTGTCGTCATGGTTATAAGTTAGACACCATTGTACCATCTATTACTTCCAAACTCAGCTCACTATCCATCGGATCACTTATAGATTACAGCAATGCTGTCATGTCTGTTATTTCGTCGACTATTGTGTCGTCAAGTATTCGCAAGCTCGTACTGAATATGTACAAGAGCAAATTAGACGATGTCCTATGGTGCGAAATACGTACGATAGAACATCTCACTATCGGACACTGTTCTTACAATCAATATTGCAACATACTTTGCTATATGCAGAACATTGACAAAGCAGCAATCTCAAGACAGTCTTTTTCACCATTGGACATACAAGCCAACTTCTCAACATTTCGACGCCCGAATATGTCGATTGGTGAACTTGCATTTCTACTTAAACATACGTCATCACTGGTCAATTTGCAATTAATAGCGGGCTGGAGTCACCAAGACGATATTTTTGATGGTGCTCGATGGGAATATATTATTCAGAAGCATTTGCCGTTACTTAAATAGTTCGAATTTTTGTTTGGATTTACTACAATAAATAAGCTCAATACCGAAAGAAGACTCAAATCGTACGTGAATACATTTTGTTCATCATTCTGGCTTGCAAACAAACGTTGGTTCATCGCTGGTCATTATTTTCCTAGCCTTATCCGATTTCTACTGTATTCACAACCGACGTGTGCTGTTGATGGTGCTCTTGTATCTCCTATGAAGTAAATAACATATTCAACTTTTATTCAACGAACATAAACAAAAACTCAATGATTAATCACGAACACAATCTTGAGTGAGATTATTCAATATTGATTTCTTGTATCAGTGGAAAAACTGTTTTGAAAGATTCATTGTTTCTTTCTTTTTTGATGATGTATTTTGAATAAATATTTCGTCAAATCTCGTTCAGTTTGTTTATTCTAATCATAGAGTTGAATTTTTATGCAATGATTATTAAGCATTATTTGTTCAATATTTTGTAGCAGTTTATGTATATGCTGAAAAGTGCGATAAATGAATGAATATGCGTGAAAATCACTGCTTCTGTTACATTTATTCACACCCTTCATATAATATTTGAACATTAGAGTCGTGAGTCCAGGTCCAAAGTTTTATATTTTTTAGAGTTCTGGTCCAGGAGTTTAGCTTTTCTAGGATTCGTGTCCAAAGTTTTGCTTTTTGCTAACTGCGGTTCTACTTATTTGTGGAATTGCAGCTCCATATTTGAATAACTGCATTATTATGTCGTTTTTTTAGAGGAAGAACCTACTTCACGAAATATTTTCGTTAGATTCTATTCAAATGTGTAGAATGTAAGAGTCGATGATATATGCATGAGACAATAAATATAACTACAATATGATTAATTATTAGTGAAATCAAAGACATTGATGTTGAACAGGGACACTATCGATACAGTTATTGAGCTGAATGGTTTTGCTTCGATTTTTGTATTTCTTTGAAGAATTTTAATTGGCATAGAATTGCAAATGACGAAAATTGAAGGTGACAGTTTTTCGAGAGGTTATCTTGGTGAACTGAGAATCAGTCGAAATCATTGAAAAGAATATCAAGGTCGTCTAACATCAATAAAATTCACTTCAATTAACGTGAAATCATGTAAAATCAGGAAATATTCAGAACATCAGGGGACTAATCGCTCAGATTTTAACTAAAATTATCTATGAGATCTGTCAATAGATTGAGATAGACCGTACTTTGTAGAATGTGGGTGTCTCTTTTGTCTTGTTCAGACCTATACCTGCTGTCAGTTCTGATAGCTGTTCTGTACATTCCGAAAAATCACAATACAAACTTCAGAATTATCATTTGATAATTAAAAGAAATGTTTGATTTTATTCGAGATTCAATATCTTTTCTAATTAATATTTTGTGAAAAGAGCGGTCATGTATCCATATATGTCAATTATTTAATTATTTTTTTTAACTTTAGATAAAAACATGAACAAGCAAAAATACGAGAATTAAAATTTTATGAAACCTTAAATGAGAAATGTTCAAATTTTAATAACTTTTGTCACCAATGATTGTAGTAAATGTCAGATGATTTGATTTGCTGTCACTTTTTTTGCATGTGTATAATAGCAATAATTTATGTTGTGTAATGTTTTCATTTTGTTTGCTAATTCAAATTTAATCGTTGCTTTCTGTAATTCAATAAAATATTTTTTCTATATTGATATAAAAAGAATTTTTCGTTATTGAAATTTTCTTTTCTTATGTTTTTCTTTGTTAAGTAAATTTACTTGCTGTAGTGGGAATGTTGCTTTAACCAAAGAAAAACTATTGATTTCTAGTCAATTTGAACTATATTTCATGAAATAAATACTATTTTTCTATCAGCAACAATAATATGTCATTGACTTTCAATTATAATATTGCACACCGATTGAGCTATGGAATCTTTAAAGTACAGAAATTTGGTACAAGAACATGATGTTACGACAGCTACTTTCATTCATCTTCGTATAAAAGCATTCGATTTTTCAGAAATTCAGTTTTAAGAATCTTGCTAAAACTTATCAAATAAATGAGAAACATACTAAATTGAGATTCTTCTGAAAATTGAGTAGTATCGAGATACAGAAAATATGAGTCATTATTTGTCAACATCTCTGAATTCTCAATACTTTTGATTTGATTTCAAAATGAAAGTAATTCATTGTTCAAAATAATATTTCATTACATTTAATTCAGATAGAAATAACTTTAATAAATCGTAGAATGAAATATTAAGGGTTGTCATCGTTTGAGACAATCAATTATTTATCCACTATCTAAATGCTCCTCTAGTGCCCGAATGGTGGTTAATCCAATGCGGTATTAATGTGATACATATATTTCAGTAAGATTTTGAGAACTCATTTTCTGACAAATCTAATAATTAAGAAGGTCAATTTAATTTTACTTTGAAAAATAGAGATAAATGAACAAAAAATAAAATATATGTCTTTTTGTTGTTTAGAGGGCGTGGGCGCCAGTGGATGTGGGTGAGTCTGAGTCTAATAATTGAATGTACAATGCACCGGCACGCAAGATGACCTCCGATTACAGTGAAGTTCATTGAAACAACAATCGCATGAACTCTGATTGAGATGTAAAAGTTGTCGGAGCAGTTGTAAAATAATATTACCCAAGCAGATCTAAAAAAGTTAACAATGGGTACGATGAGTGGTCGAAACTTGAATTTATATTTTTTTCTGTGTTGTCCAGACTTCAGGCTCTTCTATAGCCATCAAATATTGAGTCCTCGGATACATTTCGACCACTCGAAGTATATCGCGACTCCAACTTCTCAAACAGAGACCTATCGACAACGTGCATTTAAATGCTCGTTTTTATTTTGATCACTGGAAATTTATTTGACATTCTGTTTTTAGATAGATTCTTCAATTTTATCACATCATTCCACAGAAGAATTTTTTTGGTTTGCTAGGTTTTGTTAATGTAGATTTATGACTTTTAAAGCTGAATGTATCAACTGCAGCTGGAAACTATACCAGAAATAGATGTGCATTTCTGATGCAACATTAATCATAGTAGACCATTGGTTTTCAAACTCTCTGATAATTCGTAGTTCTTCACATTGAGCATGTTTGCGATTACCCTTTAGCAGTGAACTAATGGATGGAATCAGTCTGAAAGATTGATTTGTTTTTTCGTCCTCAAAGATATTGAAATAGTTGAAAGTCTTACACTGAAGAAGAGTGTGGGTGTGAGTTTGAGTGCTATTGATTTTTTGCCAAATTCTTTCACCCACATTCAAACTCTCACCCAACACCCACACCTTTCCAAAATATTAATAAAAGACTGAGAAAATAAAACTTAGTAATGACGTTAATTTCTCTTCGTATCATCGAAACTATTGATTATAAACGATACTAATTTAATGTTAATATTTGATACAATAATTTGTGATAATCTCCAATAGTTTTTTCAGTTATATGCCATAATCATGAATTTTATAATAGTTCCGAAATATATCGGAGAACATTTCTATAAGAATCAATAGAAGAAGCCCTTCTGTATAAATTTAATTTTATGTATTCTGAAGACAGTTCTTTTGGTAGTTTTGAAGCAAGCTATTGATAGTAACATTAATAAGAAATTTCAACCATTAGTATACAATAAATGAATACTTGAAATTCAAAATAAAGTAAAATAATACTCGCTTCAAAGAAATAGAAGTATTTTAATACTATCTCACTAAAACTCCTTACTAAAAAGTATCCTAAAAACATTTTTTTAAAATATTCCTTCCATCAATGCATTTTTAAGTTGAATCAAGAATAAATGAGAAAATAAAGAAGAAAAATACTACTTCCAGTATCGTTTTCTTTTGCGATTATTCACAAAAAAAGATGCCATTAAGTCAATAACAAAACACTTTTTGTATTGAAAACAAATTTGGTGATTTTAGTTTTGTAAAGAAAGTGAAGGGAAAAAGCTGTCGAATTCAATCAGAATAAACTAGTGATTGGCACAAAGTTTTATTTGATTAAAGTTAGACGCTTCACAGTTTATTTTTAATAAAAGCTGACAAATCGGCTGATTAAATGCATTCTTTGATGGTAATGAAAGTACGACGAAATATTCTTTAATATTATTTTAACTTTTTTATCGCCCTTAATATTGAAATCATGAACCTGTATTGAAAGAAAAATGTTATTGCCTACAGAATTAGAAAAAGCTAAATCTGTATAGTATACGATAGAACAGAAAAAAGCATCACTCATTTTCAATAATTCATTCGTACATTCATAATAGAAAGAGAATTCGATTTCCAACGAGACTTTTTTTCATCGGATTTTTCTCATCTGTAAAAGGTTTGTCAATTTCTTTTTTTTCTCATTTCATTTAGAGATGTGCCAGTACCACTATTACATTGTTCTATCATTATTGCTGATGACCAACAGGCATAGAGTTCGGCGATCCTTAAAAAGCTGGAACTGAATTTTAGAAATTTCCTTCATGCAGAACTAAAGCCGTGAAAAGAACACTTTGATACTGCTGAAGGAGCCGAAACCATCCAACCATCAGATAGATACAAAATTTCTTAAATCTAAGTGGCGATAACTTTGTGCTATCATACCTGCGATAAAAGATTTCAGCGAGTGTGCATAATATTATTTGCCTTAAGTATTGAAATATGTGACGTCGTGTATTGCAACAATTCAATAAAGAAAATTTCTCAAAATATATGTAAAACTTTTGTATCTATCTAATAATTTAATGGTTCCACTTATACTTTATAGTTCCTGGTAAACTTTGGAATGATCGAACTCTGCCAGTAAGATCCATGCAGAGTCTGACACTATTTCATATATGTAAAACTTGATACTTGAATTCGAATGAATTTTCAAACTTCAAGTGAGTTTTCAAATTTCAACTTTCCAAGAAGGTCTCTCACAATGCAGCTCTCTGGATTAGAGTGCAACGAGTCCTTGAAACTTGGAAGTTATAGCATCAAAACTCAATTGAATTCAAGTTTCAAGTTCAACACTACTACTCCCGCCGATAGCTTACTTGTTGGATGAGTCATCAGTCCCTTTAGTTGCCAGTCCGTCTTAGTAATACTGCGAATATTATTAAATTGCTCAGATACCAGTCAACCCGAGACTATTGGATATTTATCCGACTGGGTATTCAGTTAAATGATCTGTTAGTCATTTCTGGTCAGTATTTTTCTTCTTTTTCATTTTATTATACTTCTCTATGTCTGAGAAAGCTAAAAACTCGATAAGTAATTTGATTTTGAGTCGACTAGCTATTGATAAGTTCTCGTTTTGAACTAATACATATCTAACGAGTATATAGGAACTAACTACATTTCTTTGCCTTAATTCTAGTTCGAATTTGATAGTTTTTTCTGAATTCACGTTTGAATGATTGTTGTTGCATAGTGGAAGTAGGATAATGAATTGACAAAAGAAATTAAACTGATCAACTCAAGATCTAAAAACGATAAATAAGCAAAATTTCGATTCTATGATAATTTTACGTCTTATTTCTTTCCTGTTTTGAAGAAAATCTTATCAATACAACTCCAAGTGACACTGAAACGGTAGACTCATATAAATTTTCCTTTTTTCGAAATTTATTACGTATTCGAAAGTAAAAAATTGTGTTTTTAAAGTATTTAATTTTTAATCTACAAAAATCTTACTATTCAAATAGTCAAATGAAACAATGGTTGTTAACATAGAGAAAGGTAATTTATCTATAAAAATTATTTCTATTCATACAATTGAGTATAGACGACATCATCATTAAAGGCAATCTCCTTAAACTTACGAAAGAATTATTTATGGGGTGGGTGTGGGTGTGGGGTGTGGGTGTGGGTGTGGGTGTGGGTGTGGGTGTTGGTGTGTGGATGTGGATGTCGGTGCGAGTTCATTTAAGAGATTAATCACACCCACACCCACATCTACACCCACACCCACACCCCAACCTTAACAATCTTGGAAAAGAAAGTATAAAAAATTTGGGGAATCATTACTTCACAAATTTGTTCAAAATCGATTAACTCAAGAACAAGAAGTTTCCTGAGTTTAAATGATAATATCTAATCAAAAAAAGATCTATGATAACATGAAAATGTAAAATAATCTATGGTCTCTTATTGTATAAATAGTGAAAATGAATTATGTTAGATTTTTCTTGTGAATAATTTCTTTAAAAACTTTTTTGAGACTTTGAGAGTTATCGAATTTGTAGTAAGGGAAAACGAGTCACCTTTCTAAGAAAAGAAAAGAGTTTTGAATCACCCTTTATTCTAAATCTATTGATATATACATATAATCATGATTGAATATTATTTTGATTAGAATATAATTTTAAAATCAATGTTACATATTTGAATTGATATGAATACTAATGTTTGTTTTTTATTTTTTTATTGAAATAATCTATAAATTGTTTATATTATTAGAATATGAAAATTTTTGTAAAATCTTAATTAGAATGAATGATTTATTAAAAAAACTAACGTTGATTATTAAAGAAATAAAAACATATCTTGAGGATATTTTTAATTGTGTCTTAGTCATCGAAAATGTAATTGATATTATTATTTCTAACTGAAAGAAAATTCATAGAAGTTAATTATTATTTAATATTATCTTAGATGAAGAAATAAATTGACTTATTTATTTAACTGTTTTATATAAAAAAGAAAATCTTTCGATATTTTCTATAGTCGGACAAATATTTATATAAATTATAATTTATTGAGATTTAACTTAATCAGTTAAATATCTCTAATGAATTATCATTTTCACAGTATTCATATCAGTGTTCGACTCAGGTCGGCTCTGGTCACTAAAAAAATTGGCCCATGTCGAACACTGATCTATATATACGTATATAATGTTCAGTGTGTGTCTGTCTGTACTGGGTCAAATAAGGCTATAGGGAGAAGATCCAAGGGCTGTTATAATGGAGATCCAGTGGCGTAGCCAGGGGTAGGGCCATTGGACAATTGCTCATATCTCCAAAAGTTATTGCCCACGGATTTATTGAGCTATGCAGTGTTTGAACAGTTATTACCCACAGATACTTTTGAAATCATCAGGGTTGCCCTCAGCTGCCCAGAACTCAGAATAGTTTAGCTGGTGAATTGCCCATGACTTAAACATTCCTGGCTACGCCACTGGGGAGATCCATAGGCTTTCAAGAGCTATTATATTGTATATCTGTAGGGCATGAAGAGCTATAATATGAAGGTAGCCATAGATTCTCAATGGACTAAGGCTATAAGACTGAAGACTATATTGACTATAAAAATATGTGTGATATAAGAGTATGAGACCGTAGGGCTATCTATGTATATACATAATATTGAGTATGTGTATGTCTGCTCGTGAATGAAAAGTTAAACGTTTTAGATCATACGTTAAAGGAGAAAACAGCCGTGCGGTATACACGGACTCTTGATAGTAATTAGATATAAAAGAAAAATATTAAAATAAAATCTTATTTATTTAATAAATAATTTTAGAATGAAACTCGTAATTAATATGAGATTTGATAATTCAACTAATCAAATTTTATTTTATGGAAATTCTTTAGAAAGCTATAATTTATTGAATTTTTTCAAGTATTCTAATAAAATTTAACTTTATAGCATATATTAATCGGTCATTTATTAAAGTATAGAATGAAAACTATTTTTCTTGATTTAATAAAGAAAAAAAAACAATTATTTTCCTTGTTAATAATTATTGATATTATAAATGTTCGAAACTAAGAAATCGATATAAAATCATGTGTTTTTAAAATAAGTTATGTTAATGATTACTTTTGTATTTTTTTAGTTAAAAAGATCTGAAAAAGATACAGATGCTATTTATGCTCTTAGTCCAAATTGGTATCGAGATTGGGAAAATTTTGTTTGTGAAAAATCATCTGGTAAATATGTTTCTTGTTCTTTTCTTTTTTTGAAATATTAATTAAACAATAAAATAATTGAATAGAATCTCCAGGTTCAATATCAAATGCAGCTATATCAATAACTAAAAATGGTCTTACTCGTTTACTTAGATGTCGTTAATATATTTATTTATTTGTTGTTTTTCTTTTTATTAATTCTCAGTTATTTTTGTTAAGATTGTAATTATTTTCAAATGAATCGATATGGAATTTCTTATATACAATATATGGTGGTGGACCTGAATTAATTATTCGACATAATTCTACAATGAATTCAAATCTAAATGTAGATGATCAAATCTCTTCGAGTAATAAGCCTGCAGTGACTTTCGTTTAGAAAAATAATTTCTTGCGTGTTCGCGCTTGTGTTCTGTCTTATGTCCGATAAATTTTTGTGTTTATTTATTTCGTTCTCTCTCTCTTTCTTACTTGCAATTAAACTATTTTATTTTTATATACTCAAGAAAAAAAAAAGAACCAAGGAGAAGAACAAAAACAAAACTTTAAAAAAAATTTACAGAAATATGTCAATCTCACTACCTAAGAAAAATTTATTCATAATTTTCTTTCTTTTCAAATTTTTATTCGTTATTTCGTTTCAATTTTTTTACAGATTTAATTTTGTTTTTTTATAATTTAAATAAATCTTCTTACATGTTTTAACTGTTAGCAAAGTAAGTTAAAATTATTTTCTTCGACTAATCTTTAAAGAAAGATCGTAATAGCTATCATCAAATATGATCAATTATATTAATAGTAAAAAAAAACAGTTCAAAACGATTTTCGAACATTCGAGAAATTTCATCTTCTGATTTATTACTATTGTCATATGAAAAAGAGAAAATAATAACTAGATTAAATTCTAACTTTCAATATAAAGAGATTTGATCGAGATTCTCCATATATATAATAAATGCCTACAATATATAACAATCGATATTAATTCGATAATAAATAACTATTACTTATGTTTTTGTGTACTCACTTTTTGAATACACTCTAAAAATCGGTCAGTGTTACCGCCCGTTTACACGATAACTTTCGAAACGAGAGTTCGATCGCGATGAGATTTTCTACACATTTTTGTCTTGTCAATGTCTCGGTCGAGTTCGAAGAGGAGAATGATTCGTCGAGCCATTGCTGAGTTATTGGAAAAAAGAGTCATTATTCTCTATGCGAACATTGACCTATCCCGCTTTTCGTAAAATACTTCTCCTCTCATAATCAAGCAGAACTCCAACTATTATATACCATTCGATAGTGAATTTCACAAGCTACAAAATGGTATATAAAACATTAAGAAACAAGAAGGTTAAGTTACCTATTGCAAAGATACTTAAACGGAAATTGGTTCTGTTTTTGTCTACGTTCTAATTGATAGAAAAACATAGCTTCATCTTCCGATCACGAAGAGGCTAGATCAAGGTTTTCTAGGATAGAGAACTCGAATCTGAACTCCAATTGCCTTGAAATCCTATTGGTTGAGCAGTAACCAATACAAAAATCAAGTTTTAATAGAAGGGGCTCGCTTGGATAATTTGGATGTCTACACGTGCTAGGATGAGTCATCTGTCCGGTTCACTTTTTGAAGTACAGATAACACTCGAATTTAAATCCGATGTTTTCACATTTATTTTTTTTAATTTCCAATAGATCATGATTCTCGGAATCAATTCCTAAATCAAAAAGTTCTTATTTGTTCATCAGAACTGCGTTCATTGCTGGATAGTCTATAAATGTAAACTTGATTTAGGAACTGATTCTGGATATTATAATTTGTTGGAAATGATAGTCATCTGATTTCTATAATGAAGTTAAATAAAAGAAGTCATTTCGACATATCAATATGAAATCAAACGATGATAATAAGCTTTTCTCTTTAAAAAAAGTTGAGAAGAAATTTTAAAATGTCTAATAATAGAAAGTTGTTCTCTATTTAATAATATTATATTTAATTTTATCAATAAAAAAACAAAAAATGTAAAATAAACGAATAATTATTTTTCAATAAATAGTTTATATATATATACATGTATAATTTATGAAAGAAAATTTTCCTTGATTAATCAATTAATATACATATTAAAAGATATATTTAAGAATAATTGTAAAGTTATGTTGATGGTCAATCTCGATTTAAAAGTAAATCAATTAAAAATGAATTTCGTCTAATAATACTTTGAGAAACTAAAAAATTTATTTGATCCTATGTTAAATTAATTATGACTATATTTAATTGTTATTATTAATGTAAAACTTCTTACGTTCAACAATATCTTCAATATCGAAAGACATCAGATAAAAACCAATCTTTTACTCTTGTTTGATTTTTGTTTAAGAATAAAGAAAACAATAAATAGTTATTTTTATATTCTATATTAATGTCGGATGAGAAAACAAATGAAATATATCAATTTGTCCATTAAATCGAGAATTTTATTATTTTATATATGTAAATAAGATAAAATAAAAATATGATCAATTCAGTTTTTACTTTCCTGATTAATGTTAATAATAAAAATAAATAGATTTTTGTTTTTTAACGAAGAAAAAAAATGCAATGATAATCCTTTTCTTTTTCTTTTATTTAAAATTTAGAAAAATCGAATAGATTAAAATAAAAACAAGTTATTTGAATATAAATATATATATATATATAATAAATATTTGTTTAGTTGAAAATAAAATGTCACGATCAATAAAATTAATAAATCGTTCACATAATATTGAAAATGATCGATTCAATAAATTATTTGGAGGAAATCGATATTATTTATCATTATATATGAAATGTATTGTTTGTATATT
>CAJNSZ010002361.1:0-16060 GCA_905329745.1 Rotaria sp. Silwood2
TAAGCTTTACTTTGCACATTGTAGTTCTTTTCACGCTGCATCTCCTGGTATATTTTGTTTTTCTAAAACAACTTATTAAGTGATGCAAAAATGAAATGGAAAAAGGCCGTTTTTTTTGTCCAAGGGAGACTTCTAATCAATTCAATCATATGCTTACAAAAGTTTTCTCTCTATCACAACAGAGTAGGAATATTACAGTTTGGTAATGGTTCCGATGTGAGGTACTAATTTTTGAAAATCAATTGTCTCAAAAGAAATTTTAAACAGTTCTTTATCTTAGTAGAAACTAATAGAGAAGTGTAGAATGGTTTGGTTTTTTCTACTTTCATTCTTGAGATATCAAAATTTTGCTAGATTTTTCAACAAAAAGCTGCTGTCCTGTTCAGGTGACGTGAAAAAAAAAGACTTTCGACCTCAAACTTTACAAGAACGAGGTTCTTAATGAGGTTAATTTATTCGGCGACTTTTACGTTTTCCTAGTATTTCCTTTCTGCAGATACAAATATAACAGTAAATGTTTGAACTAGTCTCCATGATGTTCAATACAAAGTATCATTCTTTGAATCTACGTCTGTAATGTCGTTTGATATTTGTGAACAGCTAGTGAATGGAACTCCTTGGTTAATTACTTCAGTTAAACCTCCTGCATATGGATGTGCATCAGATTTACTATTGAAGCAGCTGAAGAACGGTGAACCTAAAGAAGCAAGATCAAGAAAATATGGCAAATGAACCATAACTTTCATTTTTCCTTCTTGAAGATAACTGAAAACAATATTATTCATATGTAGTCCTGCATTATAATAATTCAATTTAATGGTATGCCTTATTGATGATAGTCTTTTCTTTGTATAACTTTTAAATTAATCTTTTAAACATTCATCAATAAGCCAAGACTCATTTATCATAAAAACCAAACAAACAAGCATTGGTTTTTCTTTGAATGAGTACCTTCTTACTGCTGTTGGACAACTCTCTTTTCCAGCTACTCATGTTTCCGATTGTCTTTTTATTTAGTTTTGCGAAGATAAATCCATGTTTCATATTCTATGACAGCATCAGTGGCCTTTAGACACCGCGTTCAAATTTTTGTAAACTTTTTAATACAAATATCAGTACATCGTTGTCATTGATCTTGATTGAATTCATGAGGATTTTCTTCCAGCGACTTTCGTCTATTTGAAAATCGATAAACCCAATCAGCAACCATATGAAGTGAACCTCACCTTGTTCATAAGCAGAAGTTAAATAATCATGAGTATCTGTTGTAGTGAGATTTAATAACAAATAAGTTTTTATTTATGAGTGTATACTCACTTTTTCCATTTGAAAATATGGATAAAAAAGATTTATTAAGAATTTGCTGCAAATAGATATTTGTAAAACTTCATTCATATGTATATGAACAAAATTAACTTTTTCACAAGATAAAATTCGGAATATTCAATATTTAAAGATAGGATACACTAGAAAAGTTACCACTTATCCATTGAAGTAATCTCATTGAGAACTTTGTTCGTGCAAAGTTTTAAGTTAAAACTTGAAATTAAATTTCTTATGTGAGCTGAGAAATACCACAGCTTTCTGTTGAATAACTCAGCTAAATATCGATATCTCAAGAACGAAGCTCAGCTAAACCAGATTATTCCACACATTTCTATTAATCAATAGTGCTCATCGAATGAGCATTGTGTCGGTCAAAAATGCGATGTGACGTCTACAGAGAGAGTCCATTGTCTAGAGCCCGTCAAGCCATACTTTCATACTCTCGATGAAATTTTCTAATCGGCATTGAAGTTATACCAAAGATATCAGACACTTTTTCCGATTTTTTTGTATTAGGTGACTAATGCATTCTACAGGTTTCTCAGACGACTAGAACACATCAGTTAAAAAAATTGTAGATCGAAACTTATCGTGACAGGCTTCAGGACCAATTCGACGGACTCTTATCTCATCAGTAACGCAAAAATTTTGAACTGAAAAAAAAAGTAAAGTTCACCTTTCGTCAGTAGACAATGAAAGAAAACACTGTATGAGATTCCTTTGGTTGGAGCAGTAATATTTAATTTTGAGAAAATGAAGTAGAGAACTGCTGTAAAGATCATTTATTCTTTTTTGATATTGAAACTTAGCAAGTTACAAAGATAAAACATATTCAGCAGCAATTTCTTTAAAACAAAAACAAAAATTATTTTAAAAAAGAAATACAAATAAGTTTTCAAAATTACCTAGGTTAAGTGCATGATCCATATCGGGATTATCAATACGATCAACAACAGCTTTAACAAAAATAACTAATGATGTTGTTGGTTTGAAACTTTCTGCCGAGCTGACTAGTACAATAGGCATATAACCACGATCGCCAACATTTGGATGATAAATAGGTGTAATAACATGAACTTCAGGTGGTTTAAATGGATATTCAGCTGGTAAGTTTATTTCTATTTGAAATGCAGCTTGATTATAAATTTGTGTTTTGGGCAAAATTCTTCCAAGAAATACATTTGATCCTGGATTATCCAAAGGTGTTTTATCAAGAAGAAATTGAACAGATGATGCATTATTATCTGCTGCTAAGCCTTGCAATTTTTCTATTTCAAGCAATATACGTTTTGTTTCAGTTCCTGTCATTTTTAGTTTCTTCGTCCGAAACAAAAGAAATATTCGTTAATATTAATCGAATCATTTTTTTATAGTTTTTTTTTTCTACGAATTTTTACGATAGGTGTTTTTTTCAACATTGGACTCTATAGAATTTAATTTATGTTTGAATATGTATGGTGCCCGCAACGGCAAAATTCAAGTAAAAAATTTTTTCGGCTTTTTTTACATCATCTGATAGAGCTTGAGCTGCTGATCATGAAAATCTACTTTTTAGCCTTAGTATATGCTTTCTTCCAACCGAAAAACACGAAATACTCGAAGGGTGTCGTTTTCTTCAAAAACACACATCTTTTCCAAAATGTGCGAAATTTTCTACTTTGTTCTTTTTTTCAGATTCGGTATCAAAAACTGAGTACAGACAAGTTGTTAAATCGACTCTAGATCCAAAACTCTACAGTGTTGTCAAACTTGAAACTTGAATTTAAGTATTCAACTATTCAAGTATTGAATACTTGAAGTTCAAACATTCAGCTATTCAATCCTTACATTATTGGCTTAAGAAGTATTACTATTCATATTAAATCATTTTATGATTTGAAGTACCTAGATATTCAGTTGTTTATTTATTGAGTTCAAGTATACAGATATCAAAGTATTCAATGGGATGAAATGTTGAAATATTTTTGACAGTGTCAGTAATCATTGTTGTGTAGGTCAGCAAGGTTTGCATTGTCTTGTAAGAAATTAGTTATGTATCATCTTTTGGTCAAAAGTTGTGGTACGGATACTCTTGGGATGGAAGAATTCGTTTTGATGGAGTTGTATTTGGTGTTGTTGGTTTTTCTATAGGTTCGATACGGTTTTTTTTTTCTTTTCGTTCATCACCTAAACTTCTTCATTGTGATGTTCTGTTGTGTCCATCATTTGAAAATAGCTGCGTGGTTGTGCTAGCTTTCGTCATCGTAATGGATCAGTAAGTGGTGCGCGTGGTGGACGTCCCGGTGAGGCAGCAACGATAGGAATATTGATGTTTGAACTTTTTGGTTGCATAGGAACACGTGGTGGAACAAGCGCTGGTGGTGATAGAACTGAACATGATTCTTATGAAGATGCATTCATAGTATTGCTATCGTCGGTTTCAGTTGCAATAACTGTTGCTGATGCGAGAGATTCTTGGTAGGTTTTCAGGAAAACATTGTACTAAGCCAGTCGATTATTGAATACTATCAATGTTGCCGCATCCCAATCTCGGTCGACCGTGACTTTAGTAAAAAATGTCATTACTTTGTGTGTGCCTAGCATTCTTTCTTTCGTTATAATCCCTACAAAGAAAATACCGATGCATCAAAACCTTTCCTGCTATACATCGTCGAAAATAAAGCTCTCAACAATCGCGTTTGTTTTTTAGGTATTAAATCCCACGAGGAATGATTTCGTTCATCATTCACGATCTAAGGAAAAGCCATTCAAGTGATGAAGACGGGAAAAACTCACGTGTGAAGCCTAACGATGCTCAATAATCTCATGTAGCTATGCAGTCCACACATTTCTGCTGTTTGCATCCGCTAGTGACGAAAAGACATATCATCATATACAGAAAAATGCCCTATAAGTCATAGTTTTTTCTTTAATGCAGATCAACACTGTCTTTATATGTACAACAAAGCCCAAACAAGCCATATCTCTATGAATAAAAACTCAGGATTCACAAGAGTCACATGCGTGGATATTAAAAAACCTTTCATAAATTTTTCCACAGTTATCATTAATTAGATGTTCATCGATACAATAGGCAAAGAATATACATATGTCTATGATTTCAAAAAAAAATGCCGATTAATACTCTCTTTATCTATCGAAAAAACGAAAACGAATTTTTAATTAATCTCTAAAAAGTGAAGATCAATAATATTTTGAACGATGGAAAAAAAAAGATATGACATTTTTCATTTTATAGTGAAGAACAATTAGACATTTATCAAGACAATAAGAATGAGAATGTTCATATCTTTATGATTTGAAAAACTATTGTTAAATAGTGTGCCCATATAGAGAAAAAGTAAAAATGAATTCTGCTTTTATCTAGAACGAGTGAAGATCAATAATATTCTCAGTGATAGGAAAAAATATATATAGAGTTCGTGTTGGAAGAGATATTTAACTGTATCGCCATTGATACAGAAAGCAGAGAAGGAGGATATCTAATAGAAAAAAATTGAGGATCAATAATGTTTTAATGGAAAGAACAGCGAAAGAGAAGTGGTAGTTTTATCTTTTAAAATTGTATGTCAGTTATACTTGCATCTATAGAAAATATTAAGAGAAGCAAGTTTTTCTTGAACAAATAAAGAATAATTATTTTTTGATGTACAGAGAGGCGAGAGATAAATGATATGTTTATGTTGAAAAGTTGAAACTAAACAATATACTTATGTGCGCTTAGTGGAAGTAGAGGTCCTATCTTTATGTTCCTAATGTGTTGCTGTATTATCTTTTTTCAAGTGTGTGCGTTTTATAACATGGCTTTAGAATAATACGTACTTGTCAATTGTATCCTAATGACGTAGAAAATTTGTACTGGTTAGCATTATCTCAGATTATAAATGAAAAAATTAATTAGAATGAAACGTACCGATGTTCTCTTTCTGTAGATTCTCAGCCGCTTGGTGCAATATGACAGCTTTGTAGCCACCATGGTTGAGACTTATATTTTGCTATGGTATTTTGGTACCTTTGGCAAGTAATATTACTTTTTCAGGGTGTTGTTGATCACCGCTATCATTCGAACGTGCTGAAACTTTTAGTCACCATGCTTCTGCTGCGCCGTCTTGATTTTGATCAAGACGTTCTTGTTCGTTGTGCTTTTGCTGAAATCTTTGTCGCATCTCATCCACAGTTTCGTTCACAGGACCCAGAAAAGTGAAATTGAGAATGTTTTAGAAAATTATGCTGTTGAATTGTCCTGTTAATTCACTTCCAGTTTTTCTTCAAATTCATGATAATTTGTTTAAAAGTTCTTTAAAAAAATAAAGGGTAAGAAAATGTTTACTTGTATGAACGAGAGACATATATTTCAACCTTAACCAACGACAAAATGGCTGCAAATCATATTTTCCGTGTAACGTTCGATAGAAACAATATAAAGAGCTGCGGTTTTCACCGTTGGAAAGAGGAGATGAAGACACATCGAATCACATTATGCATGTTTTTTTCATGTGATTTCTGAGGCTTTTAAAATCAATTTTCTAAAAAATTTTATCAAAAAGGAAAAAGCAAAAAAGTGATTTTTTTGCACAGGAATTGCTGCAAAAATCGACTTAGAGCTTCGAGTAGAATACCTATAAATACTAAAAAATTGAAGGTAAAAATTTCAGCGTTGCGTAATTTGATAGATCTTCAATTGGCGGTTTCAATGCACACTTCATGATTTTAAATTCACTATAGTCACCTATCAAGTACGTTGTTTGTCAAAAAGCTGAATTGAAAATTTTAGAAAAATCATGTCAAAAGGCCTCTAACATACGATTCGATGCGTCTTTATCTCTTCTTTCCAAGGGTGAACACCGCAGCTCTCTATCTTGTTTCTATCAAAAGTTACACCAAAAATACGATTTGCAGTCATCTTGTCGATGGTGGTTAATTTGTATGATCAGTTCTTCAAACTACTGTATTTTGTTAGGTATTTTAGAGAGCGTGAATAATCTGGCAATGTAATTAGTTTTTTCGAGGTGAAAACTGAATAATATAAAAAGCGAATGAATAAACAGATAGTAAGATGATGAAGGGCAATTTTACTATAACGCATATTCACCCGAAAAACAAAAATGTTATTCTATTTTGTATGGATAGCAGGTATGATGCAATGCACAATAGTAGTCTTAGTTGGAAAGGTCTAGTGTCATCAATTTTGACGGTGGATACACTTACACTATTAACTGCTAACTTAATCCATGTCAAAACAATATGGATAATTTGGTTCATTATTTGAAACCCATTACTTTATATCTCAAATAATATTGGCATGATCGTTGTGTTTTGTACCTAAGATATGGTCTTTATCTTAAGAGTGAATTCGTTGAAATCATGCAGCAAAAAAGAGATATAGAGAGAGATAAAAATATAGAATGTTTTACAGAGAATGAAAGAGAGAATGGTAATCACGTATTAACCCATAAGTCTATACAATATAGACTTTCTTCAACTAACTCAATATACTAGATTATATTATAGTCGTCGTTGAATATTCACTTATTAATTTTTTTTGACTTCTTCATCTAGTGTTCGTCTTTGAAAAATAAAGATTTCATTTATCTTGATTTTGTAATGATTAAGATTTTCTTTATCCTTATTCTGCCAAATAAGAGTAAAATTAACACTTTTACTCTAGACATGTGAATAAATCATGAAAAACAAACAACAATAAGATACGATTCTGAAGTGATTGTCGATTTTATGTTTATTGAAGAGTTTTTCAGTTATGAGAAAAATGGAAATTAAAATAAAAAGTTTTAGAGGATTTCCGTGGAAAGCTGTCCCAATCGATTTGATTTGGATTAAGAGAGAACTATATTAGAATATGCGCTAAATACAATACTGACATAAACAATAATTCATCTGTCGACATGCGTAGTTATGCGGTAAATGTTTGATTTTGTTGTTTTCTTCTGTATTTTGTTTTATGTAAATATATATCCTCCTTTTTTGTGTCTTATTCCTCTGTTCACAGAGGAAGGAATAGAAAGGTACAAGAACAGGGTGGGTGTGGGTGTAGATTAATAACTAAGACCCACACCCACACCCTCAAGTCAATTAAAGAATATGACTGGTGCTTCTACTTGATAGTACCAGTCACAATTCTTACTTCATTTTCCATCCCGGTCTAGTCTGCTTGATGCAGCGACAGACGAATATCTTTTTTTTTCGATTATCTATTCCTATGCAGATGCAATCGTTGTGGCACTTTCTATCACATGTAAAATAGAAAAAGACATTCATTCAGAAAAAAGAAAAACAACAAAATGACCGAGTGTCAGATGTTAAACCCCAGTGTCTAGTTTTGATAATTTTTTAAATATAAATCATAAAGTATCATGATACAATATTCTTCGGTTTCTGGAGAAAATATTTTTTTCGACAAAAGTGGAAGTAGAAATCCTTGATTTGATAAGACTTTCATGGTTTTGTCATATACTATATTCAAAGAGTTATAAAAAAAAGAGCGATAAAAGGGGTTCGCATGACATGTGATTGTTCCATTCCAGGGTGTGGGTAGGTGTGGATGCAAGTGTTGATGAGTAGAATAGCCACATCCACACCACCCTGGTTCTTATATTAAAATACAGCGTTTTTTCTGAAAGAGACTGTATAATTTTGTCGTCCTTACTACTTGAATGTTTTGAAAAGACAAAAAAGTGTTTTTTGAATTACTATTTTCTGTTAAACTTCTCTAAACTGACGTATTTGAAAATAATAACACATAAAAAAATTATTTTATGAATAATTTCTGTACATGGTAATTGATATCCTTGCAAACCAACTGATAATCCTTACAAAAAATTTTATTTTACAAAAATTCCAAGATTCAACTTTCGTGTTTAAAGAATGAAAGGCAGATCTAAACAACTTTACCTAAGTTGATATCAATAGAGTTTTTGATGCGCTACATTTTGGTGTAACTTTTTTGTTACAATGCGGTTCGTGTAACTTAAGATAATCAGAAAAAAATATACTTTTCAAGTTGAAAAAAAGTTGCAAGAGGGTGTGGGTGGGGTGGGGATGTGGCTATTCTACTCATCAACACTTGCATCCACACCTACCCACACCCTGGAATGGAACAATCACATGTCATGCGAACCCCTTTTATCGCTCTTTTTTTATAACTCTTTGAATATAGTATATGACAAAACCATGAAAGTCTTATTAAATCAAGGATTTCTACTTCCACTTTTGTACCTTTGTCGAAAAAAATATTTTCTCCAGAAACCGAAGAAGGGTGTGGGTGTGGGTGTTGGTGTGTGGGTGTGGGTGTGGGTGTAGGGGTGTGGGTGTGGGTGTGGGTACGGGGTGTGGGTGAACGAGTGGATTAAAAGTACAACCACGCACATACATCCACACCCACACCCGCACCCACACCCCACCCACACCCACACCCACACCCACACCCGAATTGGAAATGAAGTAAGAATTGTGATTGGTACTATCAAGTAGAAGCACCAGTCATATTCTTTAATTGATTTTATATTCGTCTAGTCTGTTTGAGACCCATATATCAATGTTATAATTTTTCATTCAACAAAAAGGTCAATCTATTTTTTTTCTCCAATGAGAAAAATGTTTATAAACAAAGAATCAATAGATGAGTTAATATATATATTGTATTGACATCAGCATTACAACCACGTATGAAGATGAATAAACATAGTGTTCATCTACTTGATCTTCCAAATGAAATATTATTCATCATTTTGAAGAAACTTGAGAATGTTGATGTTCTTTATTCTTTAATGGGTACCAACAATCAACGACTTGAAATTATAGCACAAGAACAAATCTTCACGAACATCCTTAATTTTATTTCCATATCACGATCGACTGATGAGATTTGTTCAATTTCTTCAACAATACTTAATCAATTTTGTATCAACATATTACCTAGAATTCATAAAAATATTAAATCGCTCATTGTTGAATCTTTTTCTATGGAATGTATTTTCGGCGCTAGTATCTATCCTAATCTTACTCAACTGAAAATTTTTAACTTCAACAAAGGAATTGTTTCACGTTATTTCATGGGTAAGATATTCATCTATACTGATCTTTTAAAAGATTAGCATAGAAAAATATCTAGACATTCAGATTAAATGATATATATTTTGTTTAGACGATTCTCACTTTGGACATATTTATAAGCAACAAATTACAGATCTTATTCTTGTCAGTAATGATAAAAATATTGAAATATCAAAACAAGAGTATACCAACAGTGTTTATGCAATTATTTTTACTTTCTTTGAAAATCTAAAGTATTTGAGTATTGTTTCAGCATCTACTGATGATTATCCACCTTTATCGATATATATTACATCACTGACTTTTTCCTCTTCGACACTTACCAAATTATCTATCAATGTTAATGATTTTGATGATTGTCTTGCTTTACTTGATGGTCGTTTCAAAAAATTAACTACATTCATCGTTCAAATTAATTTTATCAACAATCGAATATATGGATCTTACAACATGGTGAGTTCTCATACTTCCTATTATTATTAATATCGAATTCTAAAATCTAATTAGAAATACAATAAAGATAATGAGATTTGTGAAATAGTAAATATGTTACTTTAATTTTGATTATTAGAACATATGTAGAATAGATTGTTATGCATATGTTGATAATATTCGAGATTATTTCATGCATAATCAACATTTATTTAAAAGTGGTTAATCAATCTTTGTACGTATTAAATAGTTCGATAGAAAATATTTTTTATGAATTATGTTAAACTTATACACCTATAATAAAAGAATTAAACATAGAGTTATTTCTAAAATAAACACTTTCATAAATCTAGTATTCTTTTAAACTTCATTTAATTTTACTGTATTTTTATGATTTTGTCGAATTGTTCATTAGTTTCGATATATATATATATATATATATGAACTTAGCGAATATTAAGTAATCATGTATTAGGTGATAATAGATATATTTCATAGAATTCAAGAACTATATGAAAAATGAATAATATCTATGGATTAATGGTTGATATTAATTTCTTTACTGAATTCATGAAGAGAAATTTACAAAATATTTTCTATGTTTTAGGATTCACTAACTAATTTAAAATGTTTCGCATTAATATGTTATAGAATTACTCGAGGATATGACAATTTAATTCTACCACTTTTTTGTCGAATGTCAAATCTTGAAGAATTAAGTTTATATATTCATATATTGGGTGGACCAACATTCATCTCTGGTACTCATCTTAATAATAAAATTCTTAATCATATGCCACGACTTCATACATTCTCATTTTATTTCGCTTCTGAAAATGTTGTTACTAATTCAGCTATTCGTATATCTAATTCAGATATTAACCAAACTTTTACGAATATAAAACATCGACAGATCGCTTCTTTGATAGATTATGATAGTTGTAGGAACGTGATTTGTCGTGTCTTTTCACTTCCATTTAAATTTAATCGTCTGACAAATATCACAAATAATATTCCAAATATTGTATTCAATTCTGTTACTCATTTGAAATTACGTGATAAATATCCATTCAAACACGAATTTCTCATTCGAATTGCTCGTGGTTTTTCATTTCTTAAAAGTCTATCTATTAACACTGTTCTAGCACCAAACTGGAGAGCTAACGAATGTCATCTTCAACATACTGATTGGTGCTCAATTGTTGAATATCCTCACCTTATTTCACTTGACATCTGTTCTGCAAATATTTATTATGCTGAACATTTTCTCAATGAAACAAAAACATATCTACCTTGTTTAACTGAATTAAAAATTCGCTATCAAGATTTGGAAATGGTGACAAAAAATTTTACAAGCAATGAAACACGACGTAATTGTACTAAAGTAAACCGATTAATTGTTGGAAATTTCATCGTTTATCCGAAAGATGTTTATCATTATTTTCCTTTATTGTGACTGTAATGTTGTTCTGTAGTTAGCTGAATAAAAAACCTGTGATGTAAATTAGAATTTTTTTTTTTTTTACAACATCAATTATCAAGCAAAAAATATTTGTTATTTATGAAGACAAAATCTGCTTCTGAAAGCTGTTGTCAACGCGATTATTCATTTTTTTGTGTACATAAAAAATGAGTACATTATAGAATCGGTGAGTGTGTGCATCTGACCGTATATAGGATAAGTCTTCAAAGAGTAATTCCATTGTGATCAAATTTTTTTAATTTCTTGGTCTGAAAAAAAGAAATATCTGTTAATATTCATCGAACCATTTTTTTATAAGTTATATTTTTTCTACGAATTTTTACGATAGGTTTTTTTTTCAACATTGGACTCTATAGAATTTAATTTACATTTGAATATATATATATTATTAATTGGGATATTTTTATTGATTGTACGAATCGATTTTTTCAAATAAAACATGACTATTTACAAAGCAAGACGACATAATATAAACTTACTTTTTACTAGGTATGCCGAGAGAAAAAATGAATTTGACTAATACAAATAGGTAAAATGCAACAGCGAAATTTAAGTAGAGAGAGAGAAAAAACAAAAATAAAGTTATTCACAAATAAGAACAGCAATATTGATTACGAAGTACTATGAATTGAAATTGGTAATTCGATCTGAATAGAAAATATGAAATTGAGTTTATAAAAGAATCGATACGAGAATATTTTATCAGTCTGAAGCCATACCACGATGTATGCTAAAAGGAGTACATGGCAGAAATTTTTATATTTATTATCTTTCACTAAAATTAGCGAGTGAATGTCTCACAATACTTCCTTCGTATCACAAACCGTGACAGACGTTGCTGATAAACAATTAAAGACCGTACAGCAATTATGTCTGGTTATACCATATGAACTACTTTTTTCTAATGAAAACCATAAAACGATTAGAGTTCTTATTAGAATTCGGCAGGATTCTTGAATTTTTACGTAATACACCTATTACCAGAAGATTTCAGGTTTTCGGAAAAATCATATTGTTCAGTTTTGTCTTGAGACTACTTCCATTTGAACGTCTCATATATAGTAGCTTGTATGAAAACTTTCAGAGTTTGTACTAGAGTTCGGCGTTTCCTGTTAGTAAAACTAAGAAAAAAACCAGTTCCGGTTCCATTTTTCTTTAGAGCTGTTGAACTCTGGTTTGTAGACTTGATATTTCCAAGGTACAAAGTTTACACATTCTGAAAATTTTCATAGAAGCTTCTGTATAAGAGGATTTGTAGATTTAGATACTTTCAACTCAAAATAGAGCAACATGATTTTTCTGACAAATTGAAATTTGCCCGTTAGCAAATTGAATACATTCTAATAAACAGTTGCTGTTTGAGTTTATCCTTGCAATACATTTTCTGGACACAAACATTATGCTAATAATATATATCTATGTAGAATTCTAAGTAAAATTGCCTTTCATTAATAAAAATATGTCCATTTGAAATAAAATATCGAACATATAAATCGATAGAAGCATTATTCATTGGTTATAAAAGTCACAAAGGGTCAATTCATACTCTTGATTACACAATAGATATCTGAAAAAAAAACCAGAACAATGGTGATAATTTTTATATATTCTCGTATTTTGACAATTCATTTCGGCTATTATCAAAGAGACTACATCTTGATCTTGATCAATATGCGCAAAGAATAACAGAGATAATTAATGATCGTTAGCCTTCTTGTAAAGATATTTACAAATATGTCATTTTGACATCAGTAAGAAAATGTTACAAAGCTAAGAATAGTGTTGTCAATCATTCAAGTAAATTAGTAAGATTTCGAAAAACATTCTTTCAATATATTATTTCCAAACACCAACAAACAAATTGAAACGATATTTTATAGTTGTCCACATAAAAAGCTTTTAAATCATTGAAAATATTGTTGTGCTAATTTGACATTTATTGGTATCCTTTTGACAAAAGAAGTAACCGCATTATTTCTTATTATATTGTTGGATTTTTTACTCAATAACAAATGATTGTGCAAGTAACGAATGACGACCACAGCTCATCAACCAATGAAATAACCAACATTGACTTTATCAAAATAATGTTGCTACATTCGTCGCTATTTATTTAAACTAAAGAATGACATGATAAACATGATTCAAATATTTAATATTTAAGAAAAACAAGTTGTATTCTTTTACTACATTCTTTGTCTTTTTTTTTTTATTATTAAAACAAATACAATGTTGAGTCTTTACATTAGATAGATTCAGTGGCTGTGTAACTAAAGTGTCTGCAAAAAGGTGTATCTCTCTCCTACGTTTGTAATATTTAATTCCTTTCTGCGAACAGTGAATATCCTTTTAGAACTTTCAAGTATCATTTTCAGTGGTGATAACTGAATTTCTGAAAAGAGTCTAAAAATAAAATAGACTGCCTGACTTATGTGATGATCATAATCTATTATGAAATATACAAACATTTCTGTCTTAGGTAACGAATTGGGAAGTTCATGTTTTGAAGATACGGACATGCCATAATAGTCGAAAACTAATAAATAGAAAATCGTCTGATGGTTAAAGATCTTATTCGATCTATTAGTCTTTTTGATGGCATTTAACCAGATGATGAGAGCCAAAGCTTTCCTCTTGAATTAATTTTAGAAACAAAATAACGCATACATTTCATAATAAAATTATTAATGTGGTTCCATTTAAAGAAATGCCAAATAAATATTTGCATTTAGAATTCCTTTCTAACAATTAATTAGATTCATTTAATATTTTTATACTGAAAAAAAAGAAACTCATTTTTGTATTGGCAGATGCATATTCAATACATAACTTCTTTTTTTCCAATGATAATATATACGATTAATGCCGTTTCAGTAAGCTTCTGAGTATACTATCCTTTCTTTTGACGAACTTTGACATATACATGTATATTGTTGAGTTTTTTTTTAAATCTCCATCCCATTCTGACTCTGCTAGATCAATGATGCCATCGTGCTATTGATTGACACCTCCAATAAGATCCTTTCGCTAAGAACAATATAAAAAGAAAAAAACGCTTACTTGGCAAAAAGAATAATGAATGATTAATGCAAAAAGTGCATATCAGTTGGAGAATGANTGTGTGGGTGTGGGTGTGGGTGTAGGTTGGTGTGGGTGTGGGTAACAAAACAAGCAGTGCATCACCCGAACGACAATCGCCATTCTATACACATGCTTATACTTATCAATATAATCCAAATACAAGCAAAGCCCCATCTAATGAATTTCCTGGTGCTGCTATTGGTCCTGAAGATTTTCATTGTGATCGTGTACTTGGTTCTTGGTTTTTGTTTTTGGAGTCAAAGCCTTTTTATTAAGATGTTAACAAGAAACAAGCAAAAATATAATACAAATTTGCAGAAGGCTGGAGAGAAACGGCGAGACGCTTGACGAATGTCTTATGTCTCGTGAATAGAGGTGATACGTTGGAAGTTGTTATAGTGGTGTATATGTTGCAAAGTTAAAGTCGACGAATCCGATATAACAATTTTTGTATGTATTCGGCCGACTCAACAATGATCTATAATGACGATGCTATATATAATATATAACATGGGCAGGTAATTTGTTTTTAAAGTTTGTTAAATATTTCTTGTAAATTGTTTTGTAATACGACGTCGTTGTTGGATGTATATATGGGTAATCCTAAAGCAGCACGAATGGCTTTGTCTTGCATAATTTGTAATATTTCCCATATTTTATCATTTGCTGTAAGGAGAATTGGATAACCGTATATTATGATTGTTCTTGCTATTGATTTGAAGATGTTCAACATTATTTTGTCATTGGGTTCGTATGCGGTTCTGTTTAAAAATTTAAGCAGGCTGATACGACCAGCAATCTTCGATTCAATATGATGAATATGACTTCTCCAATTTAATCTTTTGTCGATGATAATTCCTAGATATCTTGTTGAATCTGATGGTTTAATGATTGTGTCTTCTATTTTAACGTTAATTGGATTTTTAAATGTTCTTCTTGGATGGACAGTAAAGTGGGCTAATTCAGTTTTTGATGGTTGTAATTTTAATTTCCATGATTTGCACCAGCTTTCGAATGCATCTATGGATTGTTGCAGTCTGCTATTAAGGCTTGTTGTTGTGTTTGACGATGTCCATAGTGCAGTATCGTCAGCAAATAAACCATGTTCTGTGTGATCTGGTATTCCATTCATTGAATCTGCCGTGTATACAATATAAAGTAACGGTGATAATGGAGATCCTTGTGGAGTACCGCTATTTAACTTGAATGTTTTAGATAAGTTGTGTTCAATTTCGATTGAAGCAACTCGATTTTGTAGAAATGACATGAGGTAATTCATTACATATTGTGGAAGACGTAATTCATTTAATTTGTAGATTAACCCATCATGTCATACTGAATCAAAAGCAGCTTTGATATCAAATAATATGGCAGCTGCATGACGTCGACGATCAGTTCCGTATACGTGATGCTTTGCATATTTAGTTAGCCTTATGATGTTATTTAAGGTGCTTTTTTTAGGTCGGAAATCTGCTTGATGTTCTGGCAAGATGTTTCGTTTATCCAGTATAACCATCAGCCGTTGCTTCATTATTTTCTCCAGTAGTTTGCCGAAGCAACTAAGGAGACTTATTGGACGATAACTTGAAGGATGTTGCTTATCTTTATTAGGCTTTAACAACAGTATAATATTAGCCTTTTTCCATTCATTTGGGATATATCCAATAC
>CAJNSZ010002362.1:0-16056 GCA_905329745.1 Rotaria sp. Silwood2
TAATGGACGAAGTTCTAAGTTGATCAATGCATCAAAAGAGAATACATTAAATTATATCAAAAAGACTGCCAAACGTACTTACCGCAATCAAAATTCTCGACAAGTTTACGTAGAATAAACAAATTATTATTTAAGACAGCGTGATGAACGGGATACAGTAAATTTTTATCCGATTGTTGGAAAAAATCTCGCCTTCTTTTGCGTGCCGATTTCACGCAAGACCAAGAATGTTGATCGTCGCAATATTTGTTTAATTCAGTCTGAAACCTTTCCCACTCAGCTTCACGTGTTTCAACTTTCATCGGAGTTTTAGCAATCTAAGTTATAAAAACGTTTATACGTAAGAGATACAGCTGAATAGAACGAATATGTAGATATGAACCCACCCCTATTAATTTATCAAACAATTCCGATTTACTTGATCGATTATTTCGAGTAGTATTCAAAATACTCCATTGACTTTGTTCTTGTATTTGTTTGTGATCATTTTTCAATTCCCTCTGCTGAGTCTTCACATCGTTCGATGCTGGTCTTAATGATATAGTAGTGACACATTCCGTCTAGTAGAATGAAAAGGCTCTACCGGTGTCATCTGAATAAACGTTGTCTTATTTGTCATTGTGAATGTCGATACTCGATGGCCCTAAGAGGAAAAAATAGACTTACAATCTCAAGAGTAATAAAACGAATGCAACACGTATAATTGTCAGCGAACAAAAAAAAAACAGAGGAGCGTTATCTAGACTTACACATTCCCATTTGTACGTAACTGACAACAAACTCTTGAGACAATTTTTCCATTCTGGGATTGTTGATAGTCGTAATTAGGGGTGACACTTTATCTTCAATCTATTTAGCAACAGTAAAGTAAAGTAAAGCATTTGAATTTACTTTATTGAGTAAACTAAAGTGAAGTATTTGGGTGTGGGTGTGAGTGTAGATAAAGATGTTTCTTTTACTCACACCCCACACCCACACATGAGCATTCTCACTAGTTTTATTTTAATGCTAATATTCAAACACTTGATAAGAATATTTGTTTAAACTACATTTTTGATAATAAATTCTTATTGAATGAATGAAAGCCACTTATTACCATTATTTTATTCACCCAAGCAAATATAATCATCAGTGAAACTATGTGCTACAGGTGTTTGTATTAGCCATAGCATGAATGAAAGATGTTGATCTCAATACAAACCCACTGCTGGGCTTATAATTTACGGAACTAAATTTTGACCGGATCATTTATTGAAACTTTAGAAGCGCCTAAAATATCGTCTTCTTCATGATGAAAATCACCCATTGTACAAAATATAACGCGTTAAATTTTTAAAGAAAAGGACTATGAAGCAAAAGTATACATTTTCCTGGAAATTCATATTCCGGCTCTAGAGAAATGTCTATGGAAATTGACCTATTAATTTTTAAAGGGACTACCCACACTGAGTCGATAATTGGACTGAAGAACACATCCGTTCCTTCCTCATAGACAAAAACCTCACTAATCTCATACCGGCTGTTGTCGATATGAACGGTCACGTATTACACATGATATATTCAATGTGCATGGAGAATTGTGACGCGATATTCGACCGACTTAAAGCAGACACAAGCAAGGAGCGACCATTGACAATAAGTACATATCTACGTTTCCTCAATGAAATCAAGCCGTACATTCCTATGCCAGTCGAGTGCAACTACACTACAGTTTCTGCAATTTGTGATGTTATGTAGTCACATTTCTTTGTTCAATAAATAACTTGACTTTCCTATTCTGATTTGCAGGTAACTCTCAAAATGCTAGTTTTCATTAATATTCATTTCAAATGTTAGTGCAGAAATATGAAAATTCTATAATGTAAGAACATAAAAAGCTATTGAGATACTCTTTTCAACTCTATATAGTCAATAACGGAACTCGTAAACATATACAGTAACAAAATTTCTGATTTTAGTATCAGAGTTTTTTTCACCGAGATTGTTAGAAAACCAGCTTACCGATCATCAAAATTTTTATTTGAATTCGTTCATTCCATAATCCACTGTTCACTCTACAATGCTATATAATCGACTGCTTTTTGTGCACTCAGAGCCTCCGAAAAGACCATTGAGACAGTCGATTAACAATTCAGTCACCACTTCAATTAAATGATTGGAACGTTGTTAGTTTGGTGTTGCCTCTTAATCTTGAAGATAAAAATACTACCAAATCAATTAAGGTTAGAAATTAGTAGATCTTACAAATTGCCAAACAGATGTGATTATTGAGAGAAAACCGAGAAATTTAATTATAATTATAACCAATGAGCATCGAAACTATATCAAGATACTCGACTTGATTGACGCCATTATGATTGAGATCTTCTGTACCTTCTTCTTCTGCGCGCTAGACTTGATATTAATAGGGAGTGGTAGACATTGCCAAATGGGCATGCATGTGTGTGCTCTATAGAGATGGATTCGATTCGATTCAGTTCGTAACTTTTAGAACAGACCTCGGTTTCCGTTCGATTTGCTGCTTAGTTCAATTCATACAATGTAATTCAATATGGGTGTGAGCATAGCTATGAGGCTATCATACATGCATCATTATCAATACTCACATATTCATCAACACCCACACTCACACCCACCCTCGACAGAGAACAGAACAAAAACAAAAGATGACCAAATTCTGTATTCTTCAGTGGAAGTTTGGGATCTCGAACGGTGAACTACTTCACATTGTCATTGTCTTTCTCGTCAATATTCTGGATATCATGATTGTCATCGTTATCATTGTCCTTGTCATTGTTGTTGACCTGCTGATAATTGACAGAATCATCATTATCCCAGTGGTCTTGGCCATAATCATCGGTCGCCAATATACGAACAGTCCATACATCAAAACAATAATCAGAATCGGTCACATAATTGTACGGAATGTAACAATATCCTTTATTGCCCTGAAGCATCACATGAGAAATAGATAGTGAATTATGAGCGACGTCAGGTTTCTTTGTTTTTGAAAAATTCATTGTAAAACTTTGTATTTAATCGTGTTCTATTTTTTTGTCACGAAAGAAAAAGTGTAACAAATAGTTTCCACTTCTATTGGCTTACGAAGTCGCCTTGATTAATCTTTGCTCGTACTCCAGAAAAAATCATAAGCTGTATAAATCTCGAATATCTTATCGTAAATCATAAATAAGAATACTAATTATGTTCAAGAATTTGAATATCAAGTCTTTAACAAACAATTTTGTTGTTAAGATATCAGCCGTTAAAATGAAGAAGTTAATTTTAGTATGTGTTAAAACTTTTCTATAAAAACCTCTTCGAGATAGTGACAAAATAAAGAAAATTGTTCTTACCCAATCTTCTCCCCATGGATTTCGCACAATAAACGATTGTGATCGATCGCTGTATCCGACTGCCAGAAGTGCATGACTGAAACGAAGAAAGATATGTTCATGAGCAGTTTTTGACTACAAAGAATATTCTACCTGTCGTCCAACTGTCGAATTTTATCCTTTGAATTTGGCATCGGAACAACGCCTGTTTTTTCTGCTTTATCAAACGATGGAAACACCTTTAAGCCGAACGCAAATGGAAAGCCTTGTGCCAAACATGATTTCATCTTCGTCAAATCGATGTCCACTTGCAGTGCATCGACGATTTTATGACCTTCGCATCTTGATAGGCTTCACTGCTTGGTTTTGTATTCACTTGCGAAATAGTGTATGGCCAACTTGATTCGGGACAAACTCCAAATTCTTCCAGTGCTTCAATGCCATTTGTCATTGTACAAGCAGAATCAGTTATCCCCGATGGATTTTCTTTCGCACGACCATTATAATAGATGAAAAGACGACTGACAGCTATGTCCTGCTCGTTATCTTTCTTCGTTACATATTCATAGGCACCTGAGAAGAAGACAATATGTAATAGAAGTGATATATCATGATTGAATCTTACCGGCAAGACAGTTTGCTGCGCTAAATTGAAATAGAATCATATATGAGAAAAAAAATTGGGAGATCTATCCGATGTTCTTTTACCAGCTACCAATTTGTGATTGATCTTCAATGGGCATCATATCTGATCGAAGATCAACTTTTGCTGGAAGTTGATCGGCACTGTAGATAACATAATTCTGAAATGCCTGACGCAATCGGTGTTTGTGCGGCAAGCGAGTCGACTGTCGAATACCGTTGAGACGGAATTTTCTACCGGTAGTTCGAGTCATCAAATAAGTCTTCAGAGTCATCTTGCTTTAATCAAAAATTTCTATAATGAAACAATAAAAAAATCGTTATTATATACTTTCTGTGCATCGTCTAAATACTAGACGCAGCTGACGTCTAATGCACGATGGTTACTACCCGAGGAAAAAAACAACCTTTTCTTTCCTCTCTTTATACGAATTAAAGTCGATTCTTTACGTCAGTTCTTCTCGTTGTTTTTTTCTTTCCTCGTTTGGGGTGACAACGTGCACACAATTTACAACTACGCATTGCTATTTTTTCTCAATGAAATAGCAGTGTTCGTATGTTAGATGAAGTTTGTGTAAAGGACCCATCTCATAAGGCCATTTCGGACCCCCATTTTTTTCTTCAAAAATTTTCTATATAGAAATAATCCACACACAATCTTGATCAAAATTATCGACATTATTTTTCGAACAAATAGAAAGTATTTTTTACTGTAGGAGGACAGGAGTACGGTGATAACAACATTTTGGGGTGTGGCTGTGGCTGTGGCTGTTTGTGTGGTTTCGGGTTTGATCTGTTATACGTAAACATCCACTCACAACCTTACCCACACCTTCACTCGTACTTCTTCAGTTAATTGTAGTACGAAAGCCCTGTAAAATTCGTTGCGAAATGCCTATAATTGAGAACGTTATTTTATAAAATAGCACATATCAAACCACTGGTTACGATCACCCTGTAAAATTCGTTATGAAACCTCTGTTACGGGCTTTCGTAATGTCAATTCGTTACGAAAGTCAGAAAACAAAATCGTGACGAGTTGAAATTTTCCCCTAATAGACAGTCAATATCGATAACAAAATCCATCTATGGAAGCTAAGACAAAATTAAATGGTTATGAAAATTTCATTACAATCAAAATTTTCTTAAGTGAATAGTACTGAATATTTAGGATTTGGGGTTTACTCTTCAATATATTGATGAAAGAAACACAACATAAAGAGAAAGCATAACAGGCAAGGATGTTTAATGTGTAATACACGAACACAGATGCTATACACGTACTCTAAGAAAGAAATGGAAAGAGAAACATGTGAAAATGATAACACATAGCAATTTCTTATAGTAGTGAACAAATGATTGATGAATTCATTACCGTATTCAAGTTTTCTTTGAACAATTTTTAATATATCTGTGGAAAGTCAACATTTGAAAGAAGAGCGGCAAAACATTAAAAATCAAAATTTAGAAGAGTTAAATTATTACTTTGTTAAGTGAAAGAATATTTGGATCTCTTTATTCTTTTTAAATCCACAAATAAAAAGAATAGATGAAAAAAAACTACCATTTTTTCAATTCAGAGACTCACTAAAAGAATTTTGACGTATCCCAAACAGATCGTAAAAAGTCAATGAGTAGTGCGGCATGTAGTCGAAACTTGAACCATCAATACTTAGTCTCATCACAAATTTTGAGTATTTTACACGAAATGTATTCTCAAGGGCTCAGTAGAAAAGATTTCATCGATTAAGTAGTTTCGAACAATCGATTGTTTTTCCGATTAATCGTTGCTATATAAATACTCGAATTCTCTATCAAACAGAACTCAGGTGCGGAATAAATCGAAGTTCTCGAGTTCATTCAATCTTTTTGATTAAAGTTGACCTCAGAAACTAAGCTACACCTCAATATATTGTATTAAAAGTCTATACACTAAACTCTATTACATTTCATGTTGTCTATGACTACTCGACTGCATCAAGCTAAACAAAAATATTTCTATAGCTGAATCAGTAGGAAAAACAAGATAATTTCAAAATTTCCTTTTTTTTTATTCCAGCAATCAGTTGTCATTTTATCCTATCTTTACAAATCACTAAATACTCCGTTAATTCTACCCTGCTCATTAAATGTAGAAGTTCAATCTTTCATATGCTAGACATGTTGTTTGTATTCGTAGATCATCATCATCGCTTATGTTGTATAACAACTGCTACAGATTACTCAGTGATAAGAAATCGATTGAAATAATCGAATATAGGAACCTTAGATTATTTTTGTAAAATTTATAAATTATTTTGTTTCCTTTGTAATTTCTAATAAATGGCAGTGGGTGAGTCAAGCATATATGATCCAGGTTTCGACCTTTCTCAAAGATCTTGAGGGTGCGGGTGTGAATGTCGCTAGGATTTGAAGTAAATCTCACACCCACAGCCACACCCCACACTCCACACCCCACACCAACACCCACACACCCACCCGCATCGATTGAAGCTTATTTTTTATTAAATATTAAACCAGTGAGTATTTTAGTGTCTTTTTTTCCTTTATATCGATGTAACTTCAGTGTGAATAAATTGACATTTATGCTACTGGTTACCGTTTATATAAGATTCAAGAAGTTTCTTTTCGATTTCTCCATTGAATATCTTTAAGTTTTTTATTTTTCAACATTTTCAACACATTCCAACATATCTTTCGCTATGGTGTATCTTGGAAGTTCATACAAAATCAAACTTATTTGTCTCTTGAAGAATTCAATGGATCTGGATGCTTTTTAATAATATTGTCACAATTACCGTATATTCTTTGAAGGTAAAACACGTCAATCTATCATGTTCAAAACATCAGACGAATACGATATTATCTCATTTTTTCTGATTATTTTTCGTTCAATGTTGGTTGATAAAACAATTGTAATGGCAAGAGACATATCTTGACATTGACAGTAATTGTGCTTGAGTGCTAGTGTAAAATTTGTTGTACAAGTCATTTTCATGATTTTATTTTTTAAATTTAAGCTATTGTATCTGCACTAGCTACGGTGTGTAAAAGTGAATATTCTTTCATCCATAAACGAAGCAAAGTAAAAAGTGACTTGTTTATTTGGACTGTACGGTGTTTGAAAAAATCTTGTGATCGTATTTCAGTTGTTCGTATTAATGGAAGACTTTGATTTTAAAAAATTCATTAGTAAATTGTTCTTTATAAAATCAATTTCAGCTAAAACTTGTTTCCATTGCTAAATCCAATGCAAAGTAAAACTAGGAATTTTGTTTTTTTCCTATGAATTTTTCTACGAGCTAGTCTTATTTCAAGTCACGAAAAAAAGCTGTTAGCTCAATCCCTTCCGGTATTAAAGATGTGAAACACGATGAATCTGTTGTTACTAATTAAATGGAAATCGTTTTGTTCCATTTCTTTGCAATACCTTTTTAGCTAACCGTTTATCTGATGCTTTAGAACTACAGTTTCTCTGTCACAGTCTGTGATGGGACCAAAGCCTGTCTGTCACAGTCTGTGATGGGACCAAAGCCTGTCTGTCACAGTCTGTGATGGGACCAAAGCCTGTCTGTCACAGTCTGTGATGGGACCAAAGCCTGTCTGTCACAGTCTGTGATGAATATAAACCTTGTCTGTCACAGTCTGTGATGAATATAAACCTTGTCTGTCACAGTCTGTGATGAATATAAACCTTGTCTGTCACAGTCTGTGATGAATATAAACCTTGTCTGTCATGGTTTGTGGTCGGTGCAAAGCCTGTCTGTAACGGTCTATGGGGGGGAGGGGGGATGTCCAAATTTCTACCCCTAAACACTTCAACACTCCTTTCAGAGCATGTTTCACAAAATTTTTAAGTTACAACACACACATTTATGTGGATTTTTTCTCGAGTGTGTAAAAGAGAGTGAGTCGATTAATGACTCATAAACATCAAGAACAACATCACGACATGGTGTTGCTGTGTTGTTTTTTCTCATAGTGATAGAAAAAAATTATGAATTTCATAAAACAGCAGTAGAGAACGAAAGTAAAATTCATTTGAGCTGTTTTCATTTTACAGGTAAGACACACCGCAAAGAGATGTGTGTAGTGGACTGTTGTTGCAATGAAAATCTAATGTTCTCTGAGAAATACAGTATATTTTGACTATAGAATTCTGTGCATACGCACCAAAGAAACTAAGAAGTTGCACATTAAACTATGCTTTGAGACAAAACTGAAACTATAGACATTTAGATGAATGTAAATGAAGCTGGCCATCTTACTTTTACCCTAGACGGATGATGTATAGTCGGTTTCGTCAGCAAAACTTCAAAAGATCGTAGGATAACCAGAAACAAAAATCATGTTCATATCCATTACTGGGATCCATATGTATACGATGGAGAACGATCGTAATTGAACTGAGTCAGTCGTTGTATATTGTCACCAGTTTTTTGCTATGTAGTTCTCAACAGTTTTCGAGTATTTCGAGCCAAACAGTCAGTCATGAAGCCGGACACTGAAGTCATAAAATTGTGATAGATATGGCTTCTCTATGAAGTCAGAGTAGAGCTTGTAAACTCTCAAGGGAAACAAAAGTGTACGAGCGTGACTAAATCGTCTGAATTTTATTGTGCACTTAAAGCTAACTAATAACCAGCAAAGGTTGTGTACTTCTTTCAAAATCGAATGCTCCATCTCGTAGTTTGGAAGTCAGATTTCGTAGGAAATAATCGAATCAGGTTGTGATTCTGATATCTGAATCTTTGCAGTTTAATTTTTGATTATTCACAAATTTGAAGGTTCAATATTGAATTCATTCAATTGGATTCTTATTATAGAAACTTGAACATGCTGAGACGAGGAGCTCTTTACCATGCTTAAAGACTCCAGGATTCTATTTCAATCGCTATATGCAATCGGTACATTTTAAGAATTTTATTATCTTCAGATTCACGCGTCAAGGTCTAACAAAAAACCCTAATGTTATCATGTTTTTCTCGTCTGTGTGATAATGCATCATTTTACATCTCATATTCGATAAACAGAATCATTTAGATTATCACAAAGGTTTTAGTTTTCGTTAAGGCTCCCCAACCCTCGAAAATCGATCTCGGCTTAGGAACATTCAAATGACCTGAAATATAGAGCATATGTTGAAGCTGTAATGGGAAAGCTATGATAAAATTTTTAGCCCTGAATATTGAATTTTGAGGGAGATATTGACCAAAAACGGCTCAAAAACAGGTCATTTGGTAACCCATTTTTCTGTCCAGGTTCAGTCAATGTATTAATGTTTTTTAATTTGAAAGAGCGTCTTGAGATGCAGGGTAGTACGAAATTCTTTTTTTTTAATATTCGCTTTTTAAGTGCAAAAAAGGGGACTACAATTTAATTGACTGAAAAAGTACTCGAAAAATGGTCACCAAACTATGTAAGTACCTGTATATACAATAAAAAAAGTAATTAATTCAAAAATCGGACATCGCTCGGCCATGCATCTTGACACACTCTTTCAAGCAAAAAAAGCATTTAAATATATTGCATGGACCTATACTGAGAAATTTGGGTTGTACGTTCGAGATATCGTGAACGGAGAAAAAACAAAAAAAGATTTTCGGTTTTTTATAAAAACAGCTTACTTTTTTGCATAGAGGGTAACGAAAGTCTTGGGAATTACTCGGGAAAACTAAAGTACCGCAAAAATTTTTGTTGTTTCTGGAAGAGCAGATCTAGGGCTCTCTTCCGGTGTGTTTCTCTCAATTTCGACCGTTTTGACGAAATTGACTCTTTTGGAGCCGGAAGGGAGAGGTGCGTTTTAAAAACAGTTTATTTTTTCGAATAGCGGATGATGAAAAACTTGAAAATTTTTCGGAACAGCGGAAGTACAAAGGGAAATTTTTTGTCGTTTCTGAAAGAGCAAATCACGGACTACCTTCCTATGCATTTATCTCAATTTGGAGGCTTCTCACCAAAAATGACTTTTTTCAGGGGGGTAAGGGGCCTTAATTCCCTTCTGTTGTTTTTAGTAGTTCTTCACTTTGTATTGACAGCAAGATTAGAATTCTGGTACACATTTAACACAATACCAAGATAGCGTAATTAATACATACAAGTTTAAGCTTGTACATCTTTTTAATTAGGTAGAGCATGGCCACCGCTAGAACTAAACAGCCTTGTATCAAAGGGGATACATGTGCCGGTATAATCATTTGTGGCGGATGCGAGAACTGGTTTTGTAACAAGCACCTTATGGAACACCGGCAAATTCTTGGTGAAGAAATGGATAAAATCGGCCAACAGCATGACACCCTCCACAAACAAGTTTTTGAAAATCAGAGTATACATCCACTGCATTCACGAATTAATGAGTGGGAGAATACATCGATTAGAAAAATTCAAGAAGCGGCAAAAACAGCCAGAATCGATCTCGAAAAATATCTAACGGAAACAAAAAGTACAATAATAGCATCCCTCGCCAAAATAAAGATAGAATTGGCATCAAGCCGTGAAGCGGATGATTTTCCAGAATTGGAGTTGAGCAAATGGATTGAAACACTAAGAAAACTTCAAGCTTTGCTTAATAAACCATCAACCATTAAAATCGTTGACGATGGTCCATTACAACCATTGATTCGTGTCATTCAAGCGGAAGGTATGTAAATATAATGCCATTAAATATTTCATCGTACAAAAACTCCTTCATTCTTATGAAAAATATTTGATAGCGTCAATTGAGGTACATTCGACTGCATGAAATATTAGTTTTTTTAAAGATACTAAATAGTACAATAGTATAGTCGAGATTGAAAGTTGGAATCAAGTTATGGGTGTGAGTGTGTGTGACCATTTGTGGGTGTGGATGTAAGCGTAGGAATGGGTGTTCGAGTGTTCTCTACATCTATAGCCACACCCCATATCCACATCCACACCACCCACCCTTAATACTTAATTCGTATAGAATTTATTTAAAAAATAGAAATTTACTATGATTTCTTTATTTTCTAATAAATATATTAAACCAAGAAGAATATCTAAGTTAACTATGCATAATCTTTTTTTCTCAAAATATATGTATTTTTCATGATATATTTCTTTTATTGACTTAAATTGATGAAATAATTTTATTAACAAACAAGTTTAACAAAATACGATGGCTTTAGCAAGTAACATATAGTGTGTTACTGACCATAATTTGTCAACATAGAATCACTTCTTTTTTAGTTTTCAACATAAATTTTATTTCGAATACTGATTGAGCAACAATATTACTCCTTGTTCAATAGAGATAAGATCTATTTTATAATATTAACATTTCATCTGACATTTATTATTTTAAGTTAGTGGTACTCGTTTGAGTCTTCATCTATTATAAATATCATCTATTGTCTATGGTTTTTTTGTTTCAATTGTACACAGTAGCAACGATATGTTTTCCATATAATATAACATTATATATTTATTGAATTTCTTCTTTTTTCTCAATCAAGTTCATCTACTATTTCAACAGAGAGTTGTCAATTTAGATTCTTTTCCCGAGAGTCAAAGCCCATGGCATTTTTGATGATGAAACGGGACAACATTTTTTTAACTTTTCCGATTACGTACAGAAATCTCACCATCAAAATAGCAAATAGAGAAAATAATCTTTTCTCATCTCACTGTTTCCACGAGTATCAACAGGATTTTCTTCATATTTCTCACAAGAACTCTCGTGTAATTTCTCATGATTTCAGGTGAAGCGAAAGCAAAGCTTTTCACTTCTTCTTCTTTTCCTTTAATCATTCCCAATATATCTCCGAATGCTACATGGACACAGAAAGGCAAGGTCGTTGCTGGTGCAAATGGGAAAGGCAATGCCACCAATCAACTCAACTATCCTCATAGTCTCGTCTTTGACGATGAGAATCAAACGATGATCATCGCTGACAGATACAATCATCGTATCATCCAATGGAAGGTGGGTGATAAAAATGGACTAGTCTTAGTTGGTAGAAATGGCCAAGGAAATGGATTGAACCAATTAGATCGTCCAGTCGATATGCTCATCGACAAAGAGGCTGATAATCTGATTATCTGCGACGTAGGAAATCAACGAGTCGTCCGATGGTCTCGTCATAGTGACACAATTCAAGGTAAAATTCTCATAGACAACATCGCTTGCTTTGGATGCGCCATGGACGATCAGAGATACCTCTACGTCTCTGACTACAAAAAACATGAAGTAAGGCGATATCAAATCGGTGACAAGAATGGCACTGTCGTAGCTGGTGGAAATGGACAAGGTTCTGATCTGAATCAACTCAACTATCCGACCTACCTCTTTGTCGATCACCAACAAGCTATCTACGTGTCAGACACCGATAATCATCGTGTAATGAAATGGAATAAAGATACAAAAGAAGGAATTGTCATCGCTGGGGGTCAAGGCGAAGGGAATGCTCAGACACAATTGTATCGTCCTTACAAACTCATCGTCGATACATTGGGTACCATCTATGTGGTAGACCATATGAATCATCGCGTAATGCGCTGGTCTCAAGGAGCGAAACAGGGCACTATGGTTGTAGGTCTAAATGGGCAAGGAGCAAGAGCAAATCAGTTGAATGCTCCCGTTGGTTTGTCCTTCGATCGACAAGGCAATCTCTATATCACCAATTATGGGAATGATCGTGTGCACTGTTTTTCCATTGAATAAACTGCATTGAAACTGAAAAAGAATTTTTTCTTTTCGATTCACGCGTGCGCGCGATCAGGAACATCGTGATAGAGCTGTGACGAGGGTACTGTTCATGCACTCACAGGAAGACCCACGTCATCCACATGCATCCATCCGATGACACGTGTCAGTAAATCTCAACGAATATGTTTTTTGCCACCGTAATTGTCTCAGCTTTGACGACTAGGAAAATTAGTATGATTTTAATACTCCTAGAAACAAGTATTCTCGCTGAAACATGTTCTGTAAACTTTTGAAAAAAATCATAAAATGTTCATAGAAATCTATAAAGCTGTTCAAGCGTTATTCATTCTTTTTTATGTGAGTGTGAGTGTGGGTGTATGAATGTCAATACCCACACCCACAACCACCCTTGTTGTACTCGTATCTAGTTCATATATTTTGAGATAATAATGAGACAGAAATTACAAACGAATCAAAATAAAAGACATGAAGTTAAATGGCTGTTGTCAAAAAAAAAACAATATTGAGAGATAATGTATTCGATTGAAAATGAGGAAAAATGAGCTAACAAGAAATAATCACTGACCAAATATCAACGAACTGATCATTTTTTTTATTTTGTTTTTTTGCATTAGCAAGCTCAGTTTTCTCACTTAGTGTGGCACATAGTGTGAATACCTTAGTTAACAACACTTCAAACTTGTAATTTTGACTTCTTCAGGTTTCTTACAATTAAACATAGTGTGGGTGTGGGTGTATGGGTGTGGTTGTATGGGTGTGGGTGAGTGGGGTGTGGGGGTGGGGTGTGGGGGTGGGATGTGAGTGTAGCGTGTGAGTGTGGCTCGGTGTGGGTGTGGCTGGGCGTGGGTGAAACCCAAACATACACCCACACCCATACCTACACAATCTCATCTGCAATTTTATTAGAGGTCCGTTAGAAGGGTGTGTCCGTGTATTGATGCGATTAAAGAAAATATATAAAGTCACACAGACACTCACCCACACCCACGTCTTGAAAATCGATTGTAAATTAGATTTTGTTTCACAAAAGTAATGATGAATATCCTCATATAATTAACTTCGGCACGATATTGATCAATTTCGTTTACTGTTGTGTTGATTTGTAAACGATCAAATAAAAAAGAACCAAGCATAGCCTCTTCCCATGTAAAAAAGGTCAAAATAAATAAAATAAAATCAGGCTTTGTTTCGTTTTTTTTTTGCATGAAAGTCATGCCTTCAACTCCTTAGTACCAATCAATCAGTATTAATTATATCCAATATAATTTATAATGAATACCTATAGGACGACAAAAATAGTCCTCATTCAAGATGTTCGATGACTAATAAAAACAGTTGCTATACGCCAAACTCACACTTTATGAAACGGGATAAAATAATAAAACGTTGGAAAGTTTATGAAAGTGTACCGTATAATAAACCAGTTTTTCTATGGTATATAAACGCTCTTGTAAGCCTTTCAGAGGAGTATATGAGATAGTATTGATGCTCGTAAATACTTAACGATTTCATTATGCATTACACACCCATAAACACTTGTAAGAGATAATCAAATTCGAAAACCTCTCATTAACAGAACGTTGAATAATGCGATCTTTGCGAGACTAAAATGTAATGCTCCCTCATGCTTTTCTTAGCATGATTCTATTGATAGTAATTGTTTATGGATAAAAATTTCTTTGATGTTATAATAATGTTCTACAGTAATCCATCTGTGAATAACCAATCTGTTCGCTTTTAGTTTTACATTGTGAACTTGCATTATATTTTTGATTCCATTGTCACTACGTTCTCATTAGTCTTTTCCCTATTCTTAATTTTGCAGAGTGGCAATATGCTCATACTAATGATTCACTTAGCTCATAAATAAGAGTGTCATACATAATTATTATATACTGAAAAGTTATAAATGTGACATAATACGTCTTTATCAGCATTTGCATGATGATACTGATGGTTTTCAAAGCTACATTATGAATCCTTAAATATGTTTTATTATAACGACCAGATGACAGCCGTGGCTATTCAATGCATCATCAACTATAAGTTTGGGTATTTTGAATATAAATTTTCATCTTCACAAAAAGCAAATGCTACACAATTAAGAGCATTTACTCATTTGTTCTATCTCTTGGAGTTTTGAAGAAGATTTCAGAGTGTTGTAGAGCTGTCATAGTTTCGACTTAAAACTTACGCTCACTATTCTTTTCGAAAATAAAAGTGAGTCTCATACAAATTCGAAAGTGCATTCATTTGCATGATGGATTTTGTTTGTAATTTATTAGAACTTAATGGAAAAGTTATTTGTCATTGATATAACAAAAAGAAATGGATTATATTTTTTTCATTAATCATAGAGAAAAAAAACCTAACTTAAGTTGTTGTCTGTTGCTCCATTCAATTATGATCGAAAAGAAAATCAAAATTAACTGCAATCTTTTGTATAAACATAATCTCAACTATTAAAACCATATAATAAGAGTAATGCGAGTGGTGACATTTTCCTCACTAACATTTACACCCTAGAATCATGTGAGGAGGAAGATGGAATTGGTAATGTTGGCGTCATTTTTCTTCATCAATCTACGAGCTTTGAACATTTGCAATCTTATGATCATCGTCCTATTTGATGACGAAACAGCCAGAAACAGAGGTGTTAAGTAAACAGTGTGCAATTTCTGCAAGTTCAATATGGGGGTGGGTGTGGGTGCGACTGTATAGCAAAAGAAAGCACACACACACCCACAAAATTCGTTGGTATACATAATTATAATTGATTCATTAGTGCTTTATCTTATTACTTTGACTCGTTGCAAAACTCTATTTATTCATTTAGCATATACAGAACTCTCAAGGAATGAATATGACGCATCTTTTGAAAGAGTGCTAAGTATGTGGAGTTGTAATTAGACATCAGTGTTGATGAATTTCTTCTCTATGCCATAAAGTAGACATACACCACATAACATTATTGTAATTCGAAGGTATACACGTACAACATATTTTTGTTGTGACTTTTTATATTGAAATTTATCATGCACTCCTATTATGTTCAATGCTTATTTCGCTGTCTGTGTTTCATCTATCGAGACGAATTCAACAAGATATTATGTTTATATTTTCCTAGATAAGTATTGATACATGAACTTTATTTTATAATGAAAACTAAAAAGAAAAGATAACTGTTAAAATACTCAACAATGGTCCTTTTCTTCGAAACTGAATTGAAAATATAACGAATATGTTGGATTGAGTTTAGATGCTTGTTCCAAGGTTAATTTGGCTTTGTCAGTAAATTGATTTTTTACAAGCTCAATAGACTTCAATGTTTTTTTTTTCAAAATAACCCTCAAATTTGGAATAAAATGATATGTCAGATTAATAGAGTTG